>JAMKCH010028814.1:0-99662 GCA_023653785.1 Ophioderma brevispina | reverse complement strand
GTTAGTTTATTTTCTTTTATTTTCAATGATGAAGGTGTAACTAGTTTACTTTTCAGTTAGAGCTATTTAATATTTGACTTTTGGGGGAAAATATTAAAAAATCACACAAAATACATTATTTTCCAACCCAAAATCACTCATGTCACGTTTCAGCAATGCCAGCCACGTAACAGTTAAAAAGGGATTAGCATCGTTAGGAGCTCTGGAATAATTTTTCTATATAAAAATCACAGTTTTGGGTAAAATTGGCAAATCACTAAAATTAACATTCTCCCCAAAATCATAATACCAAAGCCTTCATTAGCATATTTCTACTCACATAAATATCAAATCTATGTTCAATAAGTAATTCTTCACAGCCATTGCAGCTTGTACCAATGTACGTTTTGTCAGTTATAGCTAATTTAATATTTGACATTTTTGGTAAAAAGAATAAAAATCATGAAAATTCATATTTCAACTCAAAAATAACACAGGCCATGTCACTTTCGAGAAAGCCAGCCAGTAATTCAAAAAGTATAAAAACAATAATATTAGTATCACTAGAAGCCTGGAATATTTTTTTCTATGTAAAAATCCTTTTTGTTAGGGTTAAAATTGGCAAAAATCACAAAAATTAACATTTTTCCCCAAATCCAACACACCATTATGTTATTGGTGCCTCATTACAATGTTTTTTACCTCACCAATATCAAATCTATAATTAATAATATTCTTCACACAATCAATATGGAGGTTGAACTAATTTACTTTTCAAGTTATAGCTCTTTTAATATTTAACATTTTTGTTAAAAACATTAAATCATGAAAATGCATATTTTCAATTCAACCCAATAACTCTGGCAACGTGTTTTCAGAAATGCCAGCACGATAAAATTTTAAAAAGTAAATAATTGAAATATTAACAATTATTAGAAGCTCTTGGATTGGGTTGACGTGCACCCAATCTCAAGAAGTGGCCTCTCTATATTTGATATGAAAATCAAAAAAAGAAAAGAATAAGTGTGCGAATAGTTATCAAGAGAACCTTACACATATTTCAATAATGAGTTCAGGTGTAGAAATTTGTATAGTCCGCCGGACTCATATTCCAACCTCCAACGGTAAGATAGGGCACGTTCGATTCAGTTGACTCTTCACGCTTTTCCCGTTGTCCATCTATGGAGCCCGGACTGTGGCTCCCGGCGGACTATATCTCTTTTTTCACACCGAATCAATAGCCTTATAATTCAATAGGACAAAAATCGTCATGTGAATGCAGCAAGATCTAATCTGCATTTTGCCATTTTGCAGGAGAAGCATTTGTGGTTCAATTTTCTTTTGTTTATTCCTTGTTTTTTATCCCTTCTTCTTCCATATAAATTGATTATTTTGATATAAGATTGGGGTATAGTTTGCTATTGTACTTTCAAATCAAAACCAAACCCAATGTCGCCCATACACCCCTACGCCCCGCGCCCATTTTGTCAATGAATCGATTTTCAAACTCAGTCTCATATACTTTTCGGGACAGCCAGGTTTCACTGGTTCGTTTGAGGATTTGCTCTGGGTTGTTGGGTGTCGGTAATAATATACTAATGTGGTAATATTTCTGCGCCTGGTGAAACATTCATGCATTGTGTTATTTGCAGCCATGCGTATGGGTAGTTCGGGACTAGGAAGTGAATTTCGCTGCTCTCGATTCTTGCCGAACAAATTGTTCATGTAATTGAATACATCATACTATTGTAGGCCTATAAACTGACACCGAGCACCGTTTGTTTTCACAGCATAGCCTCGTCATGCTCGTAACGTAGGCGTATACTCTCCGGCATAATTCCTTTTCTTCTGTGTCAAGACTTACGCCCGCATTCCCGCCAGACCAACCATAAAACGCCGTAAAGGGAAATACAAAGTCCTGCGCGTTACACGCAGCACGTCGCGCGAATATGTAGACGCCTATTGCAGAAAGAATTGTGACGGCCACGATGTACTGCATAATTGATTGATTCTTGAATGCTGGTAAGAATAGATTAGTAATTAGCACGATTTCCGTCATGCATTAAATGCATCTGGCCTTCGCTTTTAATCATTGTGTCTTTTAATAGGCGCCTGACGGCCTATGTAAAAAATGGAAATGATAAATCAGTGAAAATGATATTGATAACGGCCCAAAAAGTCGCCACCATGTGAAGCAAGAGAAGCGTGCATCATAAACAAAGCCCGTGCACGGAAGGTAAATTATATTGAACCTGTTGAATGGATCTTTGTTTGCTCTCCAGTCCAGATGCGAAGAATAATGCTTGCACCTGTCTGGTTCACCTGACATTTCAGCTATTTCTACCGTAACAGGTGATTCGGGGGCGTCGCCAGGGTCAAATCAGAGAGTTGATCGAGAAACTCAATCTATAGATAGCATATGCTTCGCCTGCTATCTGGAGCTTGAGGAGTTCGCGTCTCAGACGGGCGGTTCCGTTCAACTTTTTGCGACGCTATTGTTTTTTTGTTTAGTGGTTCGGAATGTTGTTTATTCTTACCATAACTAGCCTGACCAAGTGTTTAATGGTCACACGAGGCAACTTCAACCAAAGTTTTGACCCATGGGGGGTGGGAAAGTATTCCGATTAGTAACGGGCTGAGCCGACCGGGCAACACCACACATTTATCCTGATCTTTTTGCGGCATGCGTGTACACAAGTGTCCAGGTCCCGATGAACGGTTTTGATATCGTGCAGCCCATGAAGGCTCGTGAGCATCAGTCTGTGATGCACAAAAATGCAATGAGACTTGTCAGTGACTGCCTTTTGGTGACACCTTTAGAATACTCCTCAATTCTGTCTGGCTATACTCCTGCAAAATCTTAGTGAAAAGGGAAAAACAAAACCCTTCAGACGATCAGCTCGCCAAGAATGTATGACTGGTAGTCTAATCCCACCACAAACCCTTTGAGGATCAGATAATTCCACGGAATCACTTTGCTACCCAATCCATGACACTGCCAGCACAGTATCCCTATCGATCACTCTGGATCAATGACAGATTGGTTTTGAGCATGGTCATCCTCTACTTTGACCTAAAGCATTTGTGGACAGCCCATCTAGCAAGCCCAAAGGCTGTGACCTTGATAGGAAAGCAGGGGTCAACCTCAACAGACTAAGAACCTGGCGTTGGTCGTACAAGAACTTCCTTCACAAGATCGGAGTAGAACCCTCACCAAACTGCGATTGTGGAGAGCGCCACAAACCATTAGCCATCATAGATGACTGTGATTTTACAGTCCCCAGAGTAATTCCAGCCTGATCAACTGGAGGATAACTATCAGCTGTTAAGACGGATTCTTCCATGTGATTTTTTGGACTTGCACGAACGAACAAATGGTTATTAAATTACTAATTTTTAAAAAGTTTAAAACACAAATTACTGGCCCAATTCCCCCAATATGTCGGACAGAGTCGCACGTATTAGCAACATAATTACAAGCAGAGATGCATTGACATGTCAGAAGCTTGCCGTGTTTACGAACGTCTTTATCATGGCATGGCTAAGGAGACTGTCCACTGACTGGTACCACACGCGTACCGCTTGCCCCATTGCAACTCAATGACAATAATTGTGTAATGTGGCGAAATGGGAAATTTCGTCCTATTGAAATTCATACTACTAAAATTACATTGCCCGTTTCTCCTACAACGCAATAACATGGGATTAGCGATGAATGAGAAGCCCAAAACCTCGCTCGGCTAGCCTGTACAACGTAGTCATACTGAATTTCCGGCATGTCAGACGAGTCATTTCAATCTTGATTTCACATTTACTAATCGCCCTCATTCATGCCAAACATCAATGTCAAAAACGACGTAAAGGTTCCCTTACTAGGCAAGCTTCAGTCATGCTTCCACACACACACACTCAATCGCCGTGGTAAGCTATTTTTATTCTATCATTTTCAAAGTATCTAGAATTATTGCAAGTTTTTCTTGATGGGATTAAACATGCGGGAACGGGTGAACTTGAATCGAATTTTCAGTCTACATTACCAGCCACGTAACACCGTATGCCCCCCGTGGCGTATAGCCGTGCATGAAATTGATCCACAAAAAACCGGTTGTCGTCCAATTGTGAAAGTACAGTTCTCTGAGACCGCTGAAATAACAAACGAAACGTATTGCTCGTTTTGTTGAATGTGTGCGATGTGTTGTAAACGTGTAGTAGAAGGAGAGTAGGCAACGGTGAAATTTAAATTGATTTGTCAGTTAGAGGATTTTTGAAAATGCGCGAAATTCAAAATATCAGCGGTTTTTTACTAAAAATCTAGGTGGTGCTCACCTGGTGAGCGCCCGATAATCATCCTTAACATTACTTCTTCTTTCTGTGTGCCAATTTTCAGCACGGGGCGATATCTGGTTGAAAAGAAAATGGTCAACCCCAAAAAAACCGAAAATTTTAGCGGATATTTCCTTTGATTCTACAGGCACCCAAAATAACCCGTCCCCAACTTTAGTGCATTAACTTGGTGTCCTGCCCCCCCCCTGTTGTGACCAAAGGAGCTCTCTTAACTGGGCAATTCCATAGGAAAATCATACATTGAAACTCAACCCCAAATCATGGAAACATGATAAGTTTCGGGTAGTGGTCAGTTATCTTTGATACCTACTTTCTCATGTACTGAAGTCAAATTATAAAGTAATGGACGCATTTTTGTAAAAAATGGCCAGAAAAATGGCCCTGCATTGGGGCATATTACAGCATGAACATTAGGCCCTTGAAACTGATTATGAGTTCTCGTCCCCCGCCCGCGGTATGCTTTTTGGGAAGCGTTAGCAGCCGGAAAATCTGAAAATAATTCTTATTTTGAAAAATTCTGTCAAGCATCACCTTTTTCAGCGATATTGGATTTTTTTGAGAGGAAAACCTGTCTCAGAAAGTCTTGAAAATTCGTCTAAAAATAGACCCAATATTGTCGTCGACCCCCCGTTTGTTCATTTCACGGAAAAATACGATGTAGCCAAATAATGAATAATGAAATAGTTCCCTCAGTATGGGCTGAAAAAAAGGTGACGAGCAGAAAGTCATATTAGTTTCAAGGGACTTCATGTTGGGGGCACGATTGTGGCCCAATTCGGGGAACACATGTTTGCTTATAACTTCACAAATACATGCCTACAGACATGAATGACCCCTAATTTTTAAGTTAAAGAAATGTCTATTCAGTGAAAACAATTCAAGAAAAAATATTCTATGTCAAAAAGTTGTGTGATCGTGGCTACCATAACAATCCATTATAGGCAGTGAGTAACAGCGGGGGGGCAGGGGGGGGCGCAGCCCCCCCAAACGAAAAAACCTTGCCCCCGCTCGCCCCCCCAATGAAATGACCTTTTGTACAGTGTCATGAGGAAGGACCAAAAATAAGCCCCCTCAAAATGACTGGACCCCTTCTGCCCCCCCATTTCCAAAGGGCTGTGCTTACGCCAATGATTATATGTATTCTTGAGTGTATGGCTGCTTGTTCTGAATCTCTTTTGTAGCGATCCGGTGTGTACAATTACAAAATTCGAAAAATTACCTCTTGTTGAGCTGTGCCTCCATTTTTGGTTGTTTTGTGACATTGAATACGTGCGTGACAGGCTTTTCAGACCACAATGCCGTCTGATGGATGAAACTATGTGGAGCCATAGGGAAATAATGCGACAAGGTAAACGTGCAATGTCGGCCTAATTTCACATAGAGGCATGTATAGAGATCGTTTGGCAATTGAATACGACATAAAGTATATTATTTTCGAGAGAACAAAACTATCCAGACCAAATGAATTCTCTTTCAAAGGCTGCGACAGATATTTCAAATATTACGAAGCTGTGCTCAACCCTTTGCCACAAAAAAAAAAAAAAAAAAAAATGGAATCGTCCCAAATGTAAGTCGAAGAAAGAATATGTGACGTGTCTCAGCAATTGTCGACACAGGGGCAACGCCATTGGACGATTGCGTCAACCGTAATGTGTTCTGGCATCCAATGATATCTGCCATAATGCTATGTCTCTTATACACGAATCATTTAGCACATTCCAACACCTCCACTGGCAGCCATAGATGGGTGCATCCTGCTTTGACTTCAACCAAATGTGCAGTTAAGTGTAGCTTTTGAATTGTACTTAATCAAGCGTGGTACAGCGTACAAAAGATTTGGTAGGTTTTTGAGGTTGGAGGCCCCCCAGTAGTAAGGGCGGATCAATTCTGACCATCATTGGATGGTCGGATTTGTCTATAGTCATCGGACTTAGCGAGTGGTTGCTGCAGTGCCTACGCATTATGAGCCGTGTTTGTCCTTAGTTGTCGAAGCTCGGAGTAATATTCCAAACGCGGAAAGCTTTTTAAATAAAACGGAGTTTGAATGCATGAACATGAAAATGAATATACGGGGGATCAAGCGACAGCCACTTTGAATTTCCCATTTTTATTTTCCCATGATCAACACAGATCACGTGACAGATCAACAATGTTTTTTAAAATTGATCTCCACTATCTGAAAATTAACAAAATCAGCGTGATAACAGTACAGATTGAATTGAAATGTGAAGGTTGCTTACAAGCTTATGAAGAAAGTGTGGCCTTGCTAGGGGATTCTGGCGCGGGCTAACAGCACAACAGAGACAAATTGATAGCAAAAGCGAATTTTATAAAATATTAGAAACAATCAATATGAGACACTGCACATGTCGCAGCGTTGTTGGGGTCTGTGTTGATCACACACCAAAGTGCCGGTCAAAATATGACAATTGCACCAGAATCAACAAGATATGAAACAAATTAATGTTCAAGAAGGCCAATATGTAAGTGTGTTTTAGTAGTAACAAATGTAACAGAAAAAGTTTTTGACGGCGTATTTGTTACAAACATTCAACATGTGGATTCGATCCTAATGGGGAACCCTCGCCCCACGCCCCCACCCCTGACACTACACCCTTCGCTCCAAATATCCCCCACCACCCAGACCTACACTATTTACTCTCCCTTGACCCCCCCCTTCTCTTTCAATACTTATACCATTTATTTTTTTTCTCATACAATAGCGGGAGGGGTGTTGGCCATTCTAAATTTTTAATTTTGGGGTAAAAATGGCCCCAAAAAAGGTCAACCTAAGTTCAAAAATATGTGAAATAATCCTATTGCTCTTTTCCAAAATTTCATCAAAATAAAAACAATTTTGCTTAATATGTGTGCAGGCCCGTATGCAAGAGTGCTATATCCATTCCAATTACATATTCTGGGGTAAAATTGGCCAAAAAAACAGCAAAAATTGTCCAAAAAATCCCATAAATGCGTCATAATTGCTTCATTTCTCAACGATATGAATTGGAACAGGTACAGTTGCACTTCCCAAAGAACCTAAAATTATTGAATAGGAGTGCTAGCCATTTCAACTTGACACTTTGTCGGGTCAAAATGGCCAAACAAGTTCAAATTTGTTCCAAAAACTTACATAAAATAGTCAAAAAACTCTTCACTCAAATACCTCTCTATATACAATGCTTTTTTGAACAGGATTACCAGGGGGGCCTCGAGAAAGTCGTTAAAGCACCTGTTGTTTATGGTTTTGATAACCAATGGATAGCTATGGTCCTCCCCTTCCATTTAATCCAAAACAAGTACTAACAAGACCTAGTATGGCGTCACAAAAAAATTGACGTCTGAAGTCCACGAGTCGGCCAAAATTGGGAATTTCCATAGAAAAAATGGCAAAACCGATTTTGAGCTAAAAAAGTTAGGAACCTCGGATTTTCATGCGGTTTTTCCGCTCTAATTGCATGGCAATTGACTTCATTTTTACATAGAGATAGAGTTTTAGAACCATACTTTGCATACTAATTAAAAAAATGTACCATAAAATATCTTGGGTGGCACCCACCCCTGTACCTTCGACTTTGGATGGCATTACCCTAAACCCGGTGAAGGTGCTACCTGCATGTTTTTTTTCGCGAAAAATGACGGAAGGATGAGGAAAATTGACTATAGGAGCTTTTTGGCAAAGTTCTGGCATTTTAGCCCACCGGTAGCACAGTTCACTAGGGGTTGGTAAACCCCCCCCCCTCGGAAGACGAGGGTTAGGGGACATAATTCATTACTTTGCCAAGGGACAAGGATTAATTAAAAAAGTGCTAGCCATTTCAATTAACCACTTTGGCCGGTCAAAATGTCAAAACCGGTAAAAAAAAAGCCAAAATATGGTTTAAAGGCAGGATGATGGCCTCCTTCTTAAAAATTCATAAGAAAAAACACACATATGTGTTTCAAGGCAATATAATTAGGTTGATGCAGGGCTAGGTATTCAATTTACCATTTGTAGTCACATGGGCTAAACGATCAAAATGAAACTCCAAGATTGGGCATCTCAAGTTCTTATGGTTAATATGGTCAGAAAACATCCAATAAAACTCAGATTGATAAATGAATATAATGCAGCAATTTGTCCTTAAGATGATTTGTTATCCCTTAAATAACACCCTACGGAAAATTTATCAGTATTGGAATGATCCAATATAAACTTGAAGTTATCACAATTGAGTTTACATTAGCTCCATTGACACCTATTGTCAAAATGTACTCATGTCATAATTCGAATCACCAGAGTTAAATTTAAAGTTGACACCAGGGTTGGCCATTATGAATGCATTCCTCGGACGGGACCAAAAGAAATTAAATAAATCAAAAGTGTTAAATGTTATTATTAGCCTCTTTTACGGTTATAGTGCTATGAATACACGAATGAAAAATTTTCTAAAGAACGCATAATTACAATGAGAAAATATATCCAATTTGTTTTCTTTTAAAACTGCATAAATGAATAGCAATCGCTGTTAAGTGTTTTGTTTTAAATTTTCTTAGGTTTTAATCAACAGGCCAGAATTAGCATTTTGTAAAGTATATCACAAAGGTTCCGATAAAACAAACCCAAATTAAAAAAACCACTAAAAAATTAAAAAAAAAAAAAAACAATGTAATTTTCAAAACATGGTGAGCAAAACAAATAATTAAGGGTTCTCGTGTATTGGGCCTAAGCATTAGAATGGGACAAGTATTGATGGGGAAGTTTGGCTGTTAATTGATCACAAATTCAGGTCAAAATTAAAAACAGAGCAGCTACGATTAGACCCCTTGATAAATCAGGTGTATAATATAAACTTTCAAAAGGCATTATGAGAGCCTAGATTAAATTAGGAATGAATTACTTAACAATTTCCAATTTAGAACAAGATCAACTGGCATGATCAAAATTCAAGGTATATATAAAACTGATTTATAAACAGTGTGTATAATTTGTGTTCATCAGAATTGTGGACTAATCATTCAAAGAACATTATTAGTTGATTTTTTATTCAAGATCTAAGTTTGGCTATTCTAATGTATAGCCTAGAAAATATACTTACAATAATAGATTGTAGTTTAAAAATCATAAAAACAATGCGCGTTATAAAATGTCAGGTAATGTGCCCATTTACACGTAGCATCCAAGAGATCTGAAAAAAAAAGCAACACCCCTGCCCTAACAACTATTTAAATTCAATGAAAATTATATAAATCAAAGAGGTTACTATTAAAAATGGGAACCAAAGCCATAAGTTTATCAATTAATTTTCAATTTTAGTGCTTGATTAAACTTCTACTCCACAAAAATCTATACTGGTGGCAGTCTTATTTACCATGTGGTATGTACACGCATTATATTCTTTTGACTATGTGCCAAGAAGACATGTAATGTCAGGACAAAGTAATACGTTTCGTCATTTCACCCATTTTTAACTGATTTTGATAAGTGTTTGGATGAATTTGGTCCCAATTATTCCAACTTTGACTCAGAAATCTGATAAAGTTAATGGCTAGCACTCTTGTTACTGATGAAAAAGGCAAAAACACTTATATGACCTTAAGTCATTTCAACCTCAAAATATGTCAAAGCGGCACTTGGCAAATTTCCACAAAATATGAAATTTCTTCATTTGCTCTCAACTGATAGTCTAGGCCTTGAAGAAGGAGGAATTTTTACAAAGAAAATAACCTAAAAATAACATACACAAAAACAGATAGGACATTGATTAACGACCATCAAGGGATTTGTAGGCCAAATTTAGGTTTCCATAACTTTATCAACAACTGTGTATATTACATGAATATTTTTGACTCGTACTCACTAATATTAAAACCACAAAGGTTTATGACGGTCCACACAGTGTGCATTACTGTGGGAACATGCCACGGCGCTGCGTTGTTGTTTTTCTTGTGTTAAAAACGCCATTTTCGTGTTTTGAGTGAATTAACGTCGCCGGCGACGTTAAATTATAACATCGTTCGTTACCCATAAGGAAGCTGATTTGGTCTTATCATTTCGGGTGAGGGCCTTTTGTTATTATAAACGCTTTACAACCATGCAAAAATATCGCTTTTGAAAAATTCTTGATGGGCGCACTATTTTTCAAATTGGCCAGGTCTCTTTAAGCCAAATAGCTGTCTATCCACTTATTATGACACCTTGGATGTAAGTGATTTGGGACAAGTTGATATTTTTGGTCAATTTGTATCTAAACATATGAAAAAATAGAATGACAAGCACTAAGGCTATTATTGCCGTTTCCTTGAGATTGTAAGGCACTGTTTCCTTGAAAAATTTTGTGAAACGAAGGTTATTGGGATGAGGGCTCCATTTTGCACCAATTTGTTTTTTTGGGGCCCATTTTACACCAAAATCTATAAATCGGTATGGCTTACAATTGATACACTTAAATATGACCCTTTGAAGGTGACTGGGGGACATGTTCCTACTGCCAACCGTTCCCTGTCTTTATGCGGTAACTCATCCATATGTTGAAATTGCAAAAAAATAGGGATTATCTGCTTTCTAAAATTTCAAACAAATTTTGAATAATTGCAAAAGTCCGGAATATTTTTTGCCTCTGAAGCTCTCATGACAACCTTGAAAAACAGGAAACTTCGGAGACTTTCCCCTTGTGCTCCCTAGAGGCCCTAGTGATCAGAAAAAGATCCACCCCTAAGGGTTTTCGTGATGAGGTGTTCGCGACTTCTGATATTTAGGTTCTCAATGTTGGGCAGGTATGATGTTCTAAGCGAGATTTAAGAAATGAATGGAGTCGGAACTGATTTACCATATTGGAAATTATGACCTGGTTTGCATTTCACCCCAAAACATTTTATCACATTGGAATGGCTTCCATTATATCAATTAAATAGGATACTTGAAGTAAATAAACATGTTTTGATAGATTATTGAAGAAAGGAATGCATTCCGACTGATTTACCTATTTTGGACAATTCTTGGCCTGTTTTAACATTTGACCCCCAAAAAATTTAAAGTGGATGGCTTCCAGTTATATTCAGTGAAATACGACTCTTTTGTGAAGTAACTGGACCTTGTCTGATAGATTAAGTGAAGAGAAAGCAATGTATTTCAACTGATTTACTTATTTTTGGACAATTTGGTTGACTTTTTTGGCCCTTGTTTGCACCTTAAAATAAAAACTGTAGAAAGGCCAACACCCCATATGTTGATGTACACCAATGGTGGTCATGAATCAAATAGGTTGGCACTTGTAACAACCAAACCGCCGTCAAAAGTCAATTTTGGTACTGTGCCGGCCGTCTAAACATTATGGTGCATTTAGCCGGGGGAAGGAATTCAGTCAGGGAGCGATTTCGGTACTGTTATGCACATTTTTGTAAGTTGTATTGTTTTGATTAGGCAATTGCTCGGCCACCCATTCGAGACTACATAGCCCCTTCTAACCGTAAATGGGGTTCCATTACGGTTAGATATTTTCTACAACATAGGAGGGTCGAAAACCCCCCCCAACCATCATGGTGGCGAACAGTAACAAATGAACGCATTTTTGTAAAACACCTCTTAGTTTTTTTTGCGCAAAAAAACAAAGACCCACCTGTGTTTGCCCCCTAAATTTGGAAAATCCTCAGGGGGGGGGGGCGGCCCCCCTGCCACCCCGGGGGTGCGCCGCCCCTGAGGTGATTCCTTTGTATTCTCTGCATGCTTGGGTTGTTCTGGAGGCAGGTCTGGCCAAGATAACCTATTGACCTGCCGTGCAAGCGCCCTATTGCAAAATACATGAATGAAAATTTCCAAAGACCATGAATTTATGCATGTATGTCTGGAATCAAATCTGAGACACGTCGTTATAATGTTGTGCGTTGACCGCGTGCCGTATGCACAGCTGCATTTGAGTTGACCTAGTAGTACAGTGAGTATAGTTATCTCGTTCACTACGGCGGTCCGGTAAGTACGTATCCTGTTTCTAAGATTGAAAAAAAAAAAACAGTTGGCACAGCGTTTGAAAATTCTCAAGACTGGAATAATATCGAAAGGCATTGTGGGAAAAAGGGATGCGGCCTGTACTGTAGCGATTGCGTGTTAATAACTTTTCCATGTTTGCGAGCACCAAAGTACCTGACAAAAACGTTTAATTTTCTCACTAGGTTCTATAGGTTCAGACCCAATTACGATACATATCCAAAACAAAACATAGTAACGGACCCTCTGATGCAAAAATCTCCATAGAACTCCTTTGTTTTCCGGAGATATTTGAGATTTAGTTTCATTTGCATGCATTCGCTATGACGGACTGATAACGTTAATCTCTCGCGCAGTACTAATTTAGATAATATCTTTCGAAGTCTGTGATACTGACTACACACTTTCCGGACTGCCGTACTCGTTCACGTCGTAGCGTTGATCGTCATCCGTACCTCTAGTAACAGGAGATAGTAGGGCCTACTAGTAGTACCATGGTACTAGGGGCTATCATAGCGGAAAAAGCCAGAGCAACCTCGGGCTAGACCTAGTAGTAAAGGTAAATTGCCATTTGGTCTTAGAATCCCATTTGGTCTAATAGCCATTTGGTCTAACTTCAATTGGACTAAACTCTAAACCCATATTGTCTAATACCAATTTGTCTAATAACCATTAAGTCTAACATCCAATCTATCTAACAACCAAAATGTCTAATAGCCATTTGGTCTAATGGGCCATTACTAATGCCATGCACAGTTCATCTACTACCATTTGGTCTAATATAACCAAAACACCATTCGGTCTAATTCCCATTTGGTCTAATATCCATCTTGTCTAATATTCATTTTGTCTATAGACTAATATCCATTTGGTCTAATACCCAATTGGTCTAATATCCATTTGGTCTAATATCCATTTGGTCTAATATCCATTTGGTCTAATATCCATTTGGTCTAATATATCCATTTGGTCTAATGTCCACCTGGTTCAATATCTATACCCATTTGAACCAGATTGACATTAGACCAAATGGATACCATTTGAACCAGATTGACATTAGACCAAATGGATATTAGACCAAATGGATATTAGACCAAATGGATATTAGACCAAATGGGTATTAGACCAAATGGGTATTAGACCAGATGGATATTCATTATTTGTGTATGTTTTAATTGCTCTCACCAGCGGCGGATTTAAGGAAAAGGGCCCTGTCAGCAGGTTAAGGTGGGGGCCCTTCGACGCGATGTCCGACTAGGGGAGTGTCTGAGGGGGATGTACCACCCTCAGAAGTGAAGACATTCTGAAAATTTGGTCTTAAATTGGCATGATTTGATGCATAGAATTGATCCTGGTGTGATTTTTCCCCTTTTCCTTTCCTTCTTTAAAAATATTTTTTTGGTGGTGGGGCCCGGAGAGCAATATTCTAGGGGGGCCCTGTCAGCAGCTGCTGACACTGCTGACTCTTAAATCCGCCACTGCCTCTCACACAACTAATTGCGGTATGAAAGATGCATTCATTTTAGTTAGGACGAGGCTTGGCAGAAATACTAATTAAACTAATACATTGTGCATGTAGCATTTATCAATCAATCAATCAATCAATCAATCAATCAATCAAATTTATTTTCCATCAAGATAATAACAAACAAAATATAACACACAAAGATGGAGGAGGTACAACAGGAAGTAAAATGATGCACCCCCTAGTAAAAAGATACAATTGATATAAAAAATACAAACCAAACAAAAAACACACTCAAAAAGTGTTACAAACTTACAAGCAACAACTCACATCACACAAAACACACGTACACCATACATCGTCATAAGCATGCAGGCATTAATCTGAACGTGGTGAAGTTGCATGGCTAAATGGCTGCCAGACCAAATGAAATGAAAATTTCACAAGGATCAGACAATTTAGAATTTACACAATACAATGTACTTTTAATACTTGATTGTGTTTAACGGTTGATGAATGCACAGTCTGTGACACACAGTCCGAACAATAAATACCCAAATTTAGCCCCCAATATCAATTCTTACTCTTAACCTAACCCTAAATACTATGATACAGAGTATTTTGTATTGTACACTGAAGTTAACTTTAAAAAACTGCATATGAGAAAGTGGCGTGGTCTAGCAGTTAGCAAGCTTACCTCTGGAGCAAAGGGTCCTCGGATCGAATCCCAGTGGGACCACTTGCTGGATTTAATTCGGGAACTCAATTTGGGATTTAATTTGTATAACAGATATTGATTAAAACCTGAATACCACTTTCTCCATTTGCCCATTTCCTCCATTTGCCCATTTGAAATGGGCAATGAACCATGAAAGCTTGCACTACCCATCCGGTGTGCGTTTCGTGTAGTGTGTTTGAATGTTGTAATATGGCGCTGTTTAAGCTGCTGCCTCCAAGTGGCATTGTGTCTGTCTAGTAATTACTAAGTTGTAAAGTCTCTAGCAATTTGGCCTACAGGCCACGATTTGAGATTAAAATAAACCTTGATTAAAAAAAAAAACCTTGATAAAAAAAAATTACCTTGCATCTGTAACACCACTTTCAAAATTAGAGATGTTACTCGGGTTGAGTAACAAAATACCCGTCCTCTTTCACAATAACTAACCAGTTTACATATGGTCGCTGACCCTAAGTTTTCTTCTGAAAGCGCGGTAAATTGAATACAAATGAGTTAAGCAAGAAGTTACAGATTTTAATTCTGCACAAAGTTGTTAGGTCAAAGCTTGCCCAGCAACATTGTGGCATGATGTTTGTCTTTCTTCCTTTTCGAATAAATGATGAAAAACATGGACAAAGTTAATTGAACACACACTATAGAAGCTCAAGATTTATTTATTTGCAAATGAGGATAAGTATTTTGCGCTTACGTCATTAAAAAAAGACTTCGTTTAAATCGGAGAGGTGTAACACCAGAGTCTTTTCAACTGCGAGACAATATAACAATGGTCCTGCAATCCCAGATGAAAAGGAATCTGAAGTGTTTTTCTACACCGCACACCGGGCCGGTAATTGAATATCTTTAGCTCCAATGTTTGCTGAAGTCTAGCGTATCTATTGGTCACTGATATTGGGGGAAATAAATTGAATTGACATTTTATTCATTTTCAAGAAAATGTGCAAGTTTTATTTGGGGCAACCGACGGTTATATGATTTTGATAATTTATTATGAATTTACACTTGGTTTGCCCTCCTCCCCTGATGGGGACTACGAAACAACAGCAAAGAAGAACATGCCCCACCGTCTAATTTGACTATTCTCATTTTTTTTAAATATTGTCTTGGAATAGGGATAATTTAGCTTTTTGTGTTACCTATTAGAACCATGTTTATCAACTCAAGTTATCATCTCCATGTACGAAATATTTCAGCGGGTGTTTTTAATTCCACTCTCAGTTTGCCCTATCTGTATGTATGATTGTAGACTGCCCCTAAGGTATTCATGTGGAACACAGGACCTATCATTTTCCTACATAAATCAGGAAGGAGATGTGACATTTAGTTTCTATTTATTCATGTATGTCTATATCCTATGGCCAAATTGGACACGGTTGTCTGACACTGCAAGGAATTAAGGATCTTTACAAGAGCATTGAATTTATCAGTCATTTTGTTTTCCTTCATTAGGTTTGATTGATCATAGTAGCTAGGAGGTTTTAATCCCAATGAGGACTGAATGCATGTACTCATAAATATTCCACTTCATCAATCTCCTTACAGTAACATTGTATCTCTTGTCTCCCACCATGCCCCTTGAGCAGAGTTTTTTTTTTTTTTTTTTTTTAAATTTTTGTCAAACTGCAAAATATTTGAGAATTTTTTTTTTATCAAAGCAAGATGCAATTATCAGCAAAATACCATAGGTTTCTATGGGACTTGGCATTGCGCAATACCCCAAAATGCGATATCTCGGAACGCATCCAACATTTTGCATTTTTGACTTCAGATTTGGATTCTACACATAATTTTAACCTAGAAAACATGTTTTGTTTCACTTTTAAAGCACCTTCACATTTTTACGCTTTTGGCAGTAAAACCTAGGTCGAATCTGAAACCATGTCATCTATTGGTCACTGATATTGGGGGAAATAAATTGAATTGACATTTTATTCATTTTCAAGAAAATGTGCAAGTTTTATTTGGGGCAACCGACCGTTATATGATTTTGATAATTTATTATGAATTTACACTTGGTTTGCCCTCCTCCCCTGATGGGGACTACGAAACAACAGCAAAGAAGAACATGCCCCACCGTCTAATTTGACTATTCTCATTTTTTTTAAATATTGTCTTGGAATAGGGATAATTTAGCTTTTTGTGTTACCTATTAGAACCATGTTTATCAACTCAAGTTATCATCTCCATGTACGAAATATTTCAGCGGGTGTTTTTAATTCCACTCTCAGTTTGCCCTATCTGTATGTATGATTGTAGACTGCCCCTAAGGTATTCATGTGGAACACAGGACCTATCATTTTCCTACATAAATCAGGAAGGAGATGTGACATTTAGTTTCTATTTATTCATGTATGTCTATATCCTATGGCCAAATTGGACACGGTTGTCTGACACTGCAAGGAATTAAGGATCTTTACAAGAGCATTGAATTTATCAGTCATTTTGTTTTCCTTCATTAGGTTTGATTGATCATAGTAGCTAGGAGGTTTTAATCCCAATGAGGACTGAATGCATGTACTCATAAATATTCCACTTCATCAATCTCCTTACAGTAACATTGTATCTCTTGTCTCCCACCATGCCCCTTGAGCAGAGTTTGAGTGCGATTTACATTGTACTCATTTAAACCAGACAGGAAATTTGTACAATATGCAAATGTCCACTCAATTTCAATCATATAGCATCAAAACATGTCCAAACTCTGTGGGGCAAGTTTTTAGGCCTTGAACCTGGAAAACCCTGTCGTGTTTAAATCAAAACCTTGACACACCCAAATCTTCTCGCCCAATAAGTTCTTTTGAGGATCAGACCAGGTCATCCCATTCACATTTGTCATGATCCGAACCCAACTCCTATTGCTGTGTTTTCAAATGGCTACTTGAAACAGGTCAAAATCCCTCAATATTAATGCATTTCCTTATTCTTGCAATTTTGTTGGGTTTTGTAGATTATATATATCCTCGAGCAGGCCCGCAACCAGGATTGTTTTAGGGGAGGGGCGACGCTTTTCAAAAGGAGACCTTTTTCACCAAATTCGCCACTCCGCAAAAAGGGGGGGGGGATTTGACAAAAGTGGACCTTTTTCATCTAAATTTTCAACCTTTTCACGACTAAATAGCATAACCCCCCCCCCCCCCCGATTTGTGGCTTGCTCCACTTGCAAAATCGATTTATGGGGCCTTTTTGAGCCATTTTCAGGGGTTTGGGGGCTTTTTGGAATGGGGGGGGGGTGTCCGCCCCCTCACCCCTCCCCTGGTTACGGGCCTGTCCTCAAGGAATGGTCTCCAGATGTGGTTAACCACAACATTAACACACACACTGTACTATGGGCCAATTTAGTACCATACACATATGCTTTTACTGTCCAAATGGCTGTACCGATTTAACTCAAATTTGAAATGTGATGTTTTTGGTGATATGCTTCCCATATGGAGAGAAGACATCCGTGATTAGGTCACCCACCTTTAATAACATTAACCCTCCCACAGCCAACAGCGTTGAGGTTTCAAAATGCAATATGTAATTGTGGCAATGCATTTCCAACATCAAACGAAAACTTGGTTGGATATCGAATCACTGGCTGAGCCTGCGGCACACCCACAATGGCACACTGGTGCATTGCCATTCCCAGCTATTGTGTGCCTGATGTTACCTGGTTTGAACTTCACTGAAACAAGCACATTTTTTGCTGCTTTTCCTTTAATTTTATTCCTCTCTTCTCTCCCAGGACCTATAAGCAAGAAACAAGAAGGGAGTTAAGGTCAAGCCTAGAGTTCAAATGATATTAAAATATTTTGGAAAGTGTGGGGAGGGGGTGTGGCTCTAATATATTCTTACAATTTTTGAAGAGAAAGCATTTCCAAAGAAAGCAAGAATCCTCCCTACCCTTTCTCCCCTCCCCCTCTTTTAATTTCCCTGGTAGCTTAGGGGGATTTTGGCATTGTCACTGTTGTCATCTGCTTTCACAAACAAGTTGCCGTACTGCCCAGATCCCTGGTCCAATTTTGATGATTAACATGTTTTGAGGAGTCCAAGTGTGGAAAATATCGGATCCGAAACATGATAAATCGGAAATCCAAATTTTTTAGTGTCACTATGAGTTTTATATATATTTTTGCAATTTATAGCTTGATCTATAAATTTGGGCTGAATCGATTAAATTTTATATGACACTTGTACCAAAGGACCTTTTAAGTTGGTAACATCACACCTGGTGTGAGATAGACCTGCAGGTCAAAGGTTGAACTCATGTGTGTGAAATTATGTTTATGTACTCTGCTTGCTGCTCTTATCTCCTTGAATGCTAAACCCTCTTAACCTCACTACTTTTTACACAAGTGCATGTCACATTTATTCTTGCAAACTTTGACTGATTCAACTTCATACTTGATCAATAGACTCACCGGCCGGTGCAAGACTAGTTTGGGGTGTATTGATAAACTCAATGACCCCAAGATGTGGCCTTTTACCCTGTTGGGTGTACATCCCTGCTTGTAAAAGGTAAAGAAAAATGTATACATTCATGTGTACAAGAATTGAATTTGACACTTTCAACAGCATCATGAATAATGTGTCCTTTGATATAGACAATTGATAGATATGCCCTTCAAAATGTTGTCAAGTGATTTCTTCTGAACCAAACCTACTTTGTTGAAGTCATCTATTGACTATGACTTCAGCAGATTTTTTTGAGAATACAAATTTGTCATAAATTGCACTTGATTGGTAGACCACCTACCGAGAATGTTTTGAAGGTGTATGGACAAACAAGTACAAAAGAAAATAGAAAATCATGCTTTCATTTTCGGTCGGTCGTGCACAACAGAAAATACTAAATCATATTACATAAAGACGGCATATGACATCGGCTTATTCACTTGGTTGGAAAAAAATTGGGGTGCTTCTTTTTGGAAATGTTCCAGGTGTCTAAGGTCATTTGGTTGGGTGCTAATTTTACTCATATTTTAATCAAATTTATTTGAAGACACATGGACATTCCAGAAAATGCATCAATTTTTTTTTAAGCAAGATTTTTTTAATAATCAGAATGCTTACCTGTGTATATTCACCCTCATCTTACCAAGGGGGGTGAGGGGGTGTGGTTACCACCCCCTAGCTAGTAAACTCTGCTCTGGTGTGCTAAATTGCCCAAATCTTGTCGTAAAAAGCTTCCAGGTAAGCATTTCCTCATCCTTTCCGGTCAGTTTAGCAAAAAAATTTGAAAGTAGCACCTTCACCAGGGTTAAGGTACCGTTTGCTGTCAAAGTCGAAGGGGGGGGGGGGTTGCCACCCAAGAATATATTATGGTACATTTTTGAAAATATTCTGCACAATATGGCTCTGAAACTCAATGTTTATTTCAAATTAGTCAATTGCCATCATTTAGAGCTAAAAACTGCATGAAAGTGCGTTATTTCTACCTACTTTAGTGCAAAATTCCAAGGATCTTCGCTAATTTTCTGTGGAAAATGCCAATGGCTGGACCGATTTAACTTAAAAATTTGAAACAGATGTTTTTGTTAATATGTGATGTGATCTGGGAAAACCCGCCACATGTCGCACAGGACAGTTTTGAAAAAATTAAGAAAATACCTTAAAATCTGTTATGTTGTACTTTATTTTTTGTCAGATTCTATAAGGCATAACTTTTGATATGTGTATCATAGAAGAAAGAAGTAAAAAGTTATGGAAACTTTATATTTCAAACTTTGCAATGATAGTCAAAACTCAAAATATAAATTTTTCACCATGTGAAGGGTTTTCCCAGATCGCATCACATATGCTTCCATGTGAAAAAGAAAACACATGAAAAATCAGTCCACCTTTAAATCAACCTGAAGTAAGTGGTCAAATATGACATTTTTTTCTTTGCATACTTAAAATGCTTAATAACAATGTATTAAACAAGTGAATTGACCAAAAATGCTGTCTTATGTAATGAAAGAGAATTTAGTCATTTCTGTTGCATGTTCATGACAGGAAATCCATAGTTCCTATTGGGCTAATTAGGACCACATGCAAGTTCAAAACTTAAGATCTTGTTATTCTTTTCAACTTTTTTGTTTTTCAAACCTATTAGTAGGTGTTCTTCAAGAGTTCAATATGAGAACTCTTGCCGAGTTATGGCTAGTGATCTCGCATAGAACATGGTAGCCCCAGTCACATTTTGCATTCCATTTATACAGTAAATATTGTAGATAGTGCAACCAGATGAGCAATTTGACACAATTTTCTATAGCAAGTGAATAAACCTAAAATTTTACCCCATTGTGACCACTTATTTTGCCCCCTAACAATTTAACTACAACATGTAGATTGGGAAACTATACCTTTTAAATTCTTGGAAGGTGGTGAACAGGCTGGTATACTTTTCAAAAACATTTTGACCCTTTCCATATATTGACCAGTAGGCCTATATAAACCTTGATCAGCCCTTAAAACTGCCCCCTGGACCCCCGCCAGGGCGCTGCCCCTGGATCCCGCCAGGGGCCCTTGAGCGGGCCCCTTTACCTCCCCGGTCCTGAGGGACGACAGCTTCGCTCACTACGCTTCGCATTTACTTTCAGGCCCAATCCTCTTCAGCCACTTACATCCCTGAAAACACTATTCTCCGCTGCTTTAAATTTGATTTGGCAAACTTTTGATATGTCCTTAAAGTTTTCCCAATACAATTCTGTAGAAATTTATTCTGTTTCAATTAACTTCGGGTGAAGTCACCATTTGTCGTAATTTGCCTGGCTTGTTATTAATCATTGTGAGACATGAATGATGAATGTAGAGTCATTAATCTGAGAAATCTAAACATTTTTTCCACTCTTCTTCCTCAGCATTCTACAGATCAGGAAGAGCCCAATAACATAGGAGTGACACAATGAAGACTGCAACTGCAGTAGTCCTGACCACTGTAGCTGCAGTGGTGATAGGAGTCATCATTCTCATTATAGTTTCTATACAAACATTGCAGTCTGATCAAAGTAAGTATAACTTTTTAAGTTTGACAATTCATTTGAAAATAGTATGCCCTCAAGATATTTCAAAATTGATATTTTGGCATAGTTGTAAAGCTTTTATATAGATTAGATTAGCCCTCATCTGAAAACGATTAAGCCCAAATCAATGGCCTTATGCGTAGGAAGTATGATTTTATATTAAAACCACTCTGTATCATGAAATGCACATTTTAATTTATTGATAAAAACATTTATTTTATCTTGGGGGGGGGGTTGCTTTTGGGGTGCATCCCCCGGGGGTTCATGCAAAAAACATGCAAAACCAGCCTATTTTCTGCCATTAGAGGTCTTTCCTCCCCCGGGTACCCCCTCAAAAAGCCAGGTCTGTATACGCCGGTGTTGTCTAATATAAATGTTTACATTTTATTAGAGAAACTTTAGTAGTACTCTGTGAAATTTTAATTTGCATTGAATTTCTCTTTTTCTTCTACAGTGGCTGTGATGTACAACACAGTACTACGTGAATTATATAATCAAGTAAGGCAAGAAGGATTGCACAACGGGCCACCGGGCTTCAAATTCATCATTTTCCCCGCCGTATTTCGTACCATCTCTTATCCTTCTCTTCAGTGTCTTAATAAAGATGGCGTGATCATTACCCTGGATATCGCATTCCAGTACCAGGTACAAGCCACTACACTCAGGGATACAGTGCTGCAGTTTAGGGATCATGACCATTTCAAGACTGTACTGGAACATGCAGGTCAGTCACTAGTTTCAGTGAATTTCTTCAAAATGTAATCAAAATACATGTACTGCCATCAATTTGGGTCAAAGTAGAGTTTTTGGCATTGTTGTATTGGATATTGTTGTAAAGTCCCCCTGTAAGTTTGTTTGTTCATTCGTGCAAGTCATTGGTAATGGCTTTAGGTGTTAGGATTAGTTAAGCTGTGTAAGCTGAAACGGGCCGCATACATGTGTCCATGATACCGACGCCCTAACATGGCCTGCTTTTATCGAAAATGGTCAGGGGTTTCATCCTAATCTTATTCAAACTGCTGCGATGTCATGTACCGTTGTTGACTCTCATGCATGGGACCGACAGCTTATCATCCTCTAAGAAGGACAGGGTGCTTTCATGATTAAGAAAGATGCTGTTGTATTGCCCAATCCCAAATGAACCATGGAGGAGAGTGGTATTCTGGTTGTAAAATCCAAATAGCTGGTATACCAACAGATCAAATCCAGAGTTAAGTACCTGAATAAATCCCAGCAAGTGTCCCCACCGGGATTCGAATCCGGGAAATTTACGCGACAAGCAAGCACCCCAACAACTAGGCCATGTTCTACCCTGTAAGTGACTAAGCTGAAAACATATTTTTCAAACACAGACAATATTGTGAAATAGTCAGAATCCTGATTTTTTTATGTCTATGTACAGCACAGCTGTTTGAAAGTAATAATAATAATAATAAATTGTTCTTATAAGGTGCAAAATCTTCCAAAGAACTCAGAGCGCACAAGAACATGAAAAACACACACAAAAGACATTAAACCTGTGAATCATGAAAAGCTTGATGGAAGAGATGTGTTTTCAACTTGTTTTTGAATTGGAGTGTGGAGATGTTGCGAAGGCTATTTGGTAGAAAATTCCAAACGACCGGGGCAGCAAAACAAAAGGAGCATTCACCTCATGATTTAGAGTTAACCCGAGGAATTTTGACCAATTTTTTTAGTGAATAAAGTCTCATTTATTATGACCAAACCATAATAAAAACATAAAAATATCAATGGCAACACAATTTTGAAAACTGATTTGGATTATTTATTCCACTAACTACATTACTGTAAATTTTACGAAACTTAATTTGCGGGCAAAACCTCTGTATTCATGCGTATTTTATTAAAAATGCAAATATGTGGCAAAAATATCTAAAACTAAACTGACCATACAAGCTGAGAGCCGAGGTAACCATGTAGTATAAAGCAGCTGTGTATACTATACACTATGAGCTAGTAAAATCTCAATTCCCTTGGCACAGTTCAGTAGATTTCATTCACCAATGTATTTAGAAAATACACCCCCTGGTTTTGGGGTATGATATATGATACCCAGATCACACAAGATCAGTTCATGTCAATATATGTACAAGTACAACCCACTGAACTGTGTCCCTGGCGGATGAGCATATTGTAACTCATAGTGATACATCTACCATGAAGAATCTGGCCGTTTATGAAAGAAGATAGAAAAAGGAAGCAGCCATTGAATATACAAAAACTGGAGAATGAGTGAATTTGTGGTTTGATGATCTAGGAATTGATAATGATCATGCTGCTATCAATTGATACTTGATCATATCTTAATATCTTTTGTTACATAATTGTCCAGAATGTTGTTCTATCTTTCTAGTCCAATTGTCAGTCTTGATCTTGCCACACGCCTCGTATTTCAAATATGAGTTTGCAACCTTGTGAAAGCTTGTATTTTTCAGCACACAACTGCAAAATATTTAGGAAATATTGTGGGGTCTTTGAACTTCTTGAACACTTTATCCCTAAGTACTGACATGTGTTTAGTACAGTATAGGCACATTGCAATATGTTATGGGATTGGTTCTAAACACCCTCTGGATCTGAATATAATTAGCAAGTTTGTAATATGGCAAATACTGGCAAGGCTGGCCACTTCAAGGGTCTCATCTGGTAGGGGCTTCAATGGGTTACACTAGGTTGAGTGTGAGAAATCCAACGAAGGAGATTCACTTCTTGGTCCAGTGGCAGTGGCACAAAAGCGAAGGTTCGTTCATACTACGCTGCAGTGCAGTGCCGATATATCGATCACTTGCTGCAGCAACTCAACGTAACCTGCTGCAGCTGCAGTTAAAATAAATTTAACTCGGTTGCAGTACCGCAATGATATAAATTGGATCGATTAAGCCCAAATTAATTGGTCGAGCTATGAGTTGCAAAAATATTGGGCGAGACGCAGTCGAGCCCAATATTTTAAGACTCATAGCGAGACCAATTAATATTGGGCGTAAATCATCCAATTTTATCATTATCATGTTTTGGATCCGATATTTTCACACACTTGGACTCCCCAAAACATGATAATGCAGTATACTGGACAGAGACCGAATTCGAGCTCTGCAACTTACCGCAACGCACGTTGCAGTGTAGTATGAACGAACCTTTAGGCTCTTTGGGATGGTAGAACCCGGAAGTTAAGTTAGCTAAAGGTACGCATTGTTATTTACACTAGTGTAATATTGGTAACCATGTCTTTTGTGCTATTTTGAGATTCAGTTTGGACATGTCTTAAAGTTTACCATCCATTAACCACCAAACAATTGATGCTATTGTGAGTAAAACATTCACAAATTCCAAAGTCAACAATCAAGAAGGTTGTAATTTTTTTTAGTGACAGTTATGTGCATGATTTTGAGCGTATTTTTTTTTCCGTGAACCCGGAAGTAAGTTGCATTCATGTGTACTTTTCTGTGTACTTCCCATTGTCATACCCAGCATGAGGTACCTCTTAGAGATTTCCCAGCAAAATCAAGGATAAAGGTCATCACTTTGTTGTGTTTGCCCAAATATAACAAACACATCTATTAACATCATGTACAAAATTTTAGGCTCGTGGTAGCTCCCATTTGCCAACATCTGATTGATAGAATTGAGAGGAATCTGATACACCCTGGTCTAAACTGTATCTTTATTCAGTGTATCTTCAGTTTCTATTGCAACGGTGGCAGAGGAAGTTTTAAAAGTGGAGGGGCCATCTGGCACTTAATCTGAGCAATTTTTAATACTTTACTATTCTCATTCAGCCATGATAAACCTTCAAGTGGAGGGGCCATGGCTCCCGGTTCCCCCACCGCTGATCTATTGTACCAATTACTATCATACCTCATAATATTATTTGAACAGGTGAATCTGCCATCCACGAGGCATGTAGCAAGTACAACACTACAGAGTTCCAAGCAGCCAGAGCAGATTTCCAAGCTTCAGTGAGAGAATTACTCAGTTCCCGATATCAGCCACTTAACACTTCCATTGATGACTTACAGGTACAATAATTTACTTCATATTTTGTAGTGTTTCTGGAATTAATATCCTCAATTGGCCATGCAGTGGAAATTAATCATTATCGACCTTCCTGTGTCAGTAGCAGAAAATATGACTTGTTGTGAAGAAGTCATACTGCAGTACTTCCCTGGGAGTGAGGGTTTATGTGGTATATGGTTAAGTAATACTCTTCACAAAGAAAAGGGCTAGAAGTAATGTGGACATGTGATCTGCTGGAAACTGGAAAGGGTAATGAGTTTACCTTTATTAAAAAGACAGATCTATTTTTAAAAGGTATCAACTTTGCATTTTATATCTGGAACATGTTTTGAAAGGGTGTCAATGCGCATTTTTAACCTGGAAGTTTTTGCAAGATATCAGTTTTGCATTTGATCACTTCAACAGGCCAATTATTGTAGCATTAAGTAGTGTTTGTTCAAGAGGTGCTATAACTATTAACCATGCAGTCCTGGATGCATGTGTAATTCTATGTGGCTGTGTGTATGTTAGTATAAGTTTCCAAAATTGTTCTCATTTCTCGTGTTAGCCTGATTGTACTTAGGCGGGGACAGAATGTGAGCTATAATCTTGGAAATAAATAGTTGAAACATTCATCACCCTTTACTACTTTGTGTACGTATACACCCAAACTAGAGTTAAGAACCTTCAAGCTTCTGTATCACTCAATTGAAAGCCCCAGTCTTCCCCTTCAACCTACCCTTCATTGACCTCCATCAATTGATGTTGAGTGAACATTGGATGGGGAAATGGGGAAAAGTTCTTTGAAAATTGTTCAAAGTGGTCCAACAATTATTTCTAAGATTGTAGCATTTTGCAGCAGATGTAAGATGTCCATTAAATTGGCAGACAACTTGATTGGTTGGTCCATACATGCACCGCAACTAAAGTGGCGCTTATCGACTCCTCTGGTTCGGCACTACAGGTGCAAAACATTATCTTTAATTCTGTCCCCAATTGTAACTTGAAACTTGGACACAACCTTGTTTGGTAGCATATATTATGGACTATGATACAGACTAAAATGTCACATATTGGGTCAAGTGAGGTCAAAACTTTTCTAATTGTAGTCATTTGTAGTAAGGTTTCCAAACATGTATTGGCCTTTTTAGCATGACACTAGGTAACAATAATTGAGTAGCACAGATTATGTGGAATACATACAGGTCATAGGTCACATGGTCGAAATGAAGTCATGTAAAGCCTAAACCTCTGTAATTTTATGTGTATTAAGTTTTTGGTTTAAGTTTTATGTCCACAGTACACCTGCTATAGGATGGATGATTTTTTTAATGCTTGGTAAAGAGATGGCAGTATATATCTATCAATATCACTATTATATTGCCTGTCTGCAGAAATGCATGTTAAGTAGCTTGTTGCACATTTGTTTCTTTTGAAAAAAAAAAACCATTTTGTTGGCTGTATGCCACTGCTAAGGGTGACAAAATATTTCTGCTAATTGGTATGTGAGGGCCAGAATTACCCAGCCGTAATCCTTATCTATCTGCATATTACTTGTTGAGAGAGCAATTAGACAAATCAGTGCATGTGCCCAGAGATTTTAATGCATCTAATGCACCAGCCACGAATTGGACTATGCATCGACAATCAGCGTGAGTGCACTTATTTGTCTAGTTTCTTAGGCAACAAGTAATATGCAGTTTTTAACTTTAATGACAGAAAGCCATGCAATTGCACAATTTGTATAGCAAAACTGTCTTTATCCCCCTGGCTTGAAAAGCAGAGGGGATATTGCGAGGGTGCGAATGTCCTTATGTGTATGTATGTGTGTGTGTGTGTGTGTTCCAGTTTGGTTAGGTTTTGGTTAGGTTTTCGTTTTTTGCGTCTCCTTTGAAAAGTTTATGTCCGATTTAAACCAGACTTGGGGTTAAGGTGCAATAGGGGTTCCTTCATATGTGGATGATGTCAAAGGTCATGGACAAAGGTCATCTGAGGTCATGTTCCAGACTGCCATCTTGCCAGGGGGATGATGCAAGTTTACTTGCAGTATTTTTAAAATGTTGGGAATATGCATGTATGTAAGGTATCCACCAGTGGATCTTCTGCGACCCCTACGCAAAACGTCCACTAGTGGAATAACTGCGCACGGTGGTCGCAGAAAATCCACAGTCGGAGTATCAGCGCACGATGGTGTATAAATAAATTTGAAAACAATTATATAGGCCTATATATAAGCAGAGTTATAAGAGAATCCATCACCGTGCGCTGAAACCCCCGTTCCTTATAAGCGGCGGTGGAATATTTCCGCGCACGGACGCAGTGAATCCACCGGTGGATTACCGGCGCACTCGTGCGCTAAAACATCCGTTCCTTATAAGCGACGGTGGAGTATTTCCGCGCACGGACGCAGGAAATCCACCGGTGGATTATCGGCGCATTCGTGCGCTAAAATATCAGTTCCCTATAAGCGACGGTGGAATATTTCCGCGCACGGACGCAGTGAATCAACAGGAGGATTACCTGCGCACTAGTGCGCTGAAACCCCCGTTCCTTAGTAAGCGACGGGGGAGTATTTCCGCGCGCGGACGCAGGGAATCCACCGGAGATTACCTGCGCATGGTGCGCTAAAAACACCGTTCCTTGTAAGCGACGGTGACGGTGGAGTATTTCCGAGGCCCACGAAGGGGTTCTATGCAGATTTTGGCATCAGAGGGTCCCTACATGTTTTGTTTTGAATATGTATCGTAATTGGGTCGGAAACCTATAAAACCCTAGCGAGAAAATTGACGTTTTTGAGGGGTACTTCGGTAGGCAAAACACGAAAAGTGAAACACGCAAATCCCTTTTCCACAAATGTCTTTCGGTATTATTCCAGTCTTGAGATTTTCAAACGCTGCAGCCAACTTTTTGTTAATTTTTTTAGAAACAGGAGAAAACAGGACTATACGCACCTCTTAACGGACCGCCGTGTCTTGGCGCAGAGAAAAGAATTAGGACAGAGAGTATAGTAATATTCACTATAATAGGGTCGTCTTTTACCTAATCAAACTCATAATAATCCACCGCTCCGCTGGCGGGTCTTTTGCGAAAGTGTTTGCAATAAGTCACAGACAAAAAAACAAAACAAAATAAAAACAAGAATGATAAATACAATTTCCTCATTCCTCTTCCTTCTACCTCTACTCTCTCTTCAATACTCTATGTGTCCATGTTGTGAGGTGATAGTTATTTTACTAACAATAAGAAACAATATTAAAATATTTTTATATTCGTTGAGTTCGATATTAATAAGTAAACGGGAAAACAAAGACATAACACAAAACAAAAACAGGAAAAAGGAAAAAGAAAACACAAAGAATAAAAAACTTAGTTGTGATTTGAAGAAGTTCTTTCATAATTCATTTCTTTGTGAACTCGTAATTTAATCAAGTTGTATGGGAATAAACAAATTCAAAAAACCTTCAAATAACAGAAATATTTTTACGCAAGCGTGGATGTTCTCAACTGAACCACTCAGTAATGAAAAGCCTTGTTGGAAATGCCTATAACGTTCGTAGATAGTCGGCAAAAAAAAAATAATGCAAGACCAACGACAACGCACACGCATGGCACACACACACCACACACACCTACCCACGAAACCAGGCGGCATGAAGTGTGGAGGAGACAGGAGACACGAATATTTTCGGTTTCTGTAGCCAATCCACTTGGCAAACTTCTAATTGAATAAATGATGAAAATTGATATCGCTTGTATGTAAACATTGACCCATTGATACATGGACAGTATATGTATAGGCCGACTGTTAGTTTTATTATTTTTTGTTAAAATGGAAAATACGACTGTGTATAAGCGTGCTGCCGCTTGACTGTTTATAGTGTACGGTTAACAGACCGCCACCATTTTAATTTGGCCTGGTATATTGGGAATTACCGTCCGAGTTGACTTGACTACGCCAGATGTTCAACCCAATCGAAAGGCTTAAACTGTCACGGCAGGACTTTGCATACCAAAAAAAAACTACTTTGCACTATTCAGCGTTGTGTGGTCGCGCCAGTGTGGAAAAAAATGAAAGTAGAACGTTAATTGACATTCCAATGCACCGGTTTTCTTCGAAGGTTAATTATGAAAAGATGTTAAAGATTATGGAATTTCTATTATAAGATTCAATCAGAACTATTGCTCTTTTTAATCTGAACTTCGGCTATATTTTAGTTGTTTCTAGAAGTAAAATTTCATTTAAATATTTGCAAATAAAAGAGGAGTTATTATATCTATAAACAAACGGACGGATGTTAGCCCCCGAACCACATATTACCCGTCACATGAAAAAACGATTTGAAAAGTACGTACAAGCATAGGCCTATACAATCTGTTTGGAAGTTGTTACCATGGCAACATAGTTACCTGACCAATCAAAATGAAAATTAGACTTATAATAAACAATATTTTAGATTCCATTTTACTACAATTTATTTTAAAGGATACATTTTAAATTGACACCAATCATTCTAATTATAGTGGATGAGCTAAACTAAAACTCATTTCAAACGTATATAAACGTTGAATACACAATTAACGTAGTAAACATTTTGACCATCTTTCACCCCCTCCCATTATGAATCTGCTTGAAAATTTATATAATTTTTGTGGTCGGAAATAAGTATCTATGCCACTCTTGATCAATATTTAAATAGCTTGTTTGGGTGCCTGAGAAATGTGGATAACGATAATACATTCCTAAAAAAGGTCGCATTTTTACAAAGCTTCTCAACATTCGTTAGACTTTTTAATAGTCATTGTGAGCTGAAGAAAACACTATTTCCAACTGCCGTTTGGTAATTTATGTTTAACTGAAATAAGATGCACAATCAATATCGCAGTATAAGATTTACCAAACTGGGCCAAGTTAGGGATTGTCACACACGTGACTGAAACTTTATTTGCCTCCCAAGACAAACAAAATACTCTAGCCAAATGTGGAAACATTATTTTTGTGTTTAGGGGATTTGTCCAAAACTTACGGTTCAACCCCGGTTATGTATTCAAACAACCAGGAAAATTGGAAATAAACAGTTGTTAGATGCAATACATATTTGAGGTGTGATAATAACAATCCATTATCATTAATAAAAGTGATAATATCTACATTCTTTTATTCAAGTTTTAAAAAGGATAGTACAAACGGATAGATGACACGTAATATGGATCAAATAATCAGTGATATAATAATGAATAGTATAATCAGCAGTGTGTATTACCCAAAAGTGTTTGTTTAACATTGATGGAGTGTCATATAAGGGAAAGTGAGGATCCTACCATTACTTAAAACAAAAATTGAACTAAATGAAATTTTAATTTTTTGATTATCTAAAGATCAAAATGGTGTGTATAAAATGGCGGAAAAAATATCACATCGATTTGGTTCTCCCTAAAACTTTTTGAGTTATGAAAAATTTTTGACGGGGCTAACGTCACCCGAGAATGCGCCATACATCGTCCTTTTAGCCCTTAACCTGCTGTTTTTTTTTTTTCCGAACTATCTTTTTCAACAGCTTCAAATACAAACACCAAAAGTACAAAATAAAAGAGCCTGTCTACCCCTTCCCCCTATCCCTCTCCCCGAACCCACACCCCCAGGGACATCTGTCACAAAACGTTGGATTTTTGAAATTTACATTCGATTAAGGATCTTTTGGGGCAAAATTTTTTAAAATTGTAAAAAAAAAAAGACAAATTTTCTGTATCTTTCTAAATCTGAGCAGAAGATTTTTAGCAAATCTAGAGCATAAAGTACCCAGTTTCAAATATTTTGTCTGGGAATTGCGTTAAAAATTGAATCTTGCCTCAACAATAGCTAAAACTATATCCGAAAGCGGGGACGGGACCAATGGTTAGAAACTGTACTTTACCTTGAAGGTTTTTTTTAACCACTGATTGTCGTTAAATGCAAAATTGATTTTTTGTTTTTCTGTTGTGTTGTTTTGTACTCTGTTGTGTTTTGTTGTTGAGTGTTGTGTGTGGTGCATCAGTGGTGAGTGTGATTACTCTCTTTATGTCGTGTCAAAACATGGCTTTATTATTAATTCCCAAATGCGTTAAAATTTAGTTACATTTAATGCCGTTGTCTTCAAGATAATTTTTAAGACGAAAAAGATCTTAGTATTTTCACAAACGTAATCCGCACGACCTATCGTTTTCTACAGGAAACCCATTCTTCTTTGAATGAGAAAAATGGTGGGAGTCGCAGTGGGGTGGTCCACTCATGGTTTAGTAGTGTTTCTTCTAATAGCAAGAGGTGTTGGGATTTTGATAAAATCCTCAGTCACTGTTTCGACAAATGATATTATTAGTGATCCCGATGGTAGATACCTTATTTAGAGATTGTTATTAATGGTCTTCATTTAATTTTGGTTAATATTTATGGCCCATAAGGATGTCCTAAACTTTGTTCTTTATCTTTTTGAGAGAAAATACTAAAAAAAACATGATTTTGCCCCAAAATTTTTCAGACAGGCATAACAAAAACACATTTGAAGTTCCTATGATTTCTTATAGTATTTTTTAGAACAGACAAATTGGGTCTAGGACTTTTTTTTTTTTTTCTTAAACTAGAGTACTTTTCGAAATTATAAGGGAAATGTCTTAAAAAGTGTGATTTTTACCTTCTTTTCCAAATTTTGCGTATATATTGGAGAATATCTTTACTTAGAAATCGAAAAATTAAAAAAATTGAGAAAACGCCCTGAGAAGACCGACTGCTATCGTAGGAAAGTTAAACCTTACCTTTTACTTAGGAATTTTTGATATCTTGTATGAAAATTTGCCAATTTTGAGGAAAATTGAACCATTGAGAAAATGGGATGGGACAATTTGTGGTACGACTTTTTGTGGCACGCCTTTTGTGGTACGACTTTTGTTGAGTTTTCCGAGACGCGTAACTTTTATGAAGAGTTAACAATGGCAAGGTTCATACTCTGGATGTTTTAGAGGACGCCCCCCCAGGGGTGTTCTAAAGTGTAAATTACGCATACGCACGCGGCGCGTCTGGCTTGTTTTAGAGGACGCGGGGTGTTCTAAAGTAAATAAGCATACGCACGCGCGCGTATGGTGTTTTAGAGGACGCAAGGGGTGTTCAAAGTAAATACGCTTCGCCGAGCGCGTTGGCTGTTTTAGAGGACGCAGGCGTGTTCTAAAGTAAATAACGCATGAGCACGCGCGCGTCTGGCGTTTTAGAGGAGTAAGGGGTGTTCTAAGTAAATACGCATACGCACGCCGCAGGTTGGCTGTTTTCGAGAGCAGGGGTGCTAAAGTAAAGCGCATTAGAAAGCCAACTACTTTCTTAGGTGTTTTTCCGAGGGCTTTGGTTTTTATCAAACATGTATGGTAAAAAGAATAAGGCGTAACAGCCAGACGCGCGCGTGAGTATGCGTATTTACTTTAGAACAACCCCTGAGTCCTATACACACAGGCCAGAGGTATGAAATCATGGCCTTGTTAACTCGGTCAGAAAGTTAACTCGGCTCGGAAAACTCAAAAAAAGTCGTACCACAAAAATCGGGCCACAAAGTCGTACCACAAATGTCCCATCCCGAGAAAATCCGTGTTTTAGTAAAAAAAAGGGCTTTTCACGCCATTTCAAGCTGGTATGTTTCTCAAATACCTTTATCTTTGAACTTCAAAAATTGAACTATGTTGTGCAAGTGATGGAAATACATCCTTATGAACTATTGAATCAAAACATCATTGTCTTAACCCCAGAAAGCAGAAATTGAAATTCATCTGGTCTAAATAGCGCTTTTGTTACATTGTCAATAGTATTTTTCTGTTTTTCCAAGAGCGTTCGCGCAAAAAAAAGTACGTCAAACACGCGCACGCTTCATTACGCAGGAAAATTCACAGCGCCGACGCGATGCTGCGCCTGGCGACTGACGCGCACAAAAATGTGCTTAAATTTCCGCCGTTAAGACCATGCGCTTTTTGGTGACTTTAAATGGTCAAATTAGTTGTTTTAAATCGGCCCAAAAAAATACAGCTCAGGATTTTTTGCAGTGGATAACCTTTGTTGCTAACGATATATAGAACACAGGTTGATATTAAAATGGTTCAAACTCCGAAATTAGATATAGGTGCGCTCTTTGGGTGGCTCTAGGTGCACTCTAGGTTTTTATGTGGGTTTTCGCGACCATCGTGCGAGATCTGGTTTTGACACTACTCTCTAAATGCAAAAGAGTGAATTTCATTTTTGGAGTGCTGCTGTCCCCTCCAAAAAGAGGTGAAAATTTCATACCTTAAAAAGAACACTTTTTGGGTCAAATTGATCTTGATAATTGACAAAATGATATCATTTTATAATTTGGTAATTATCAAGAGTAAATTTGACCCAAAAAGATCCTTGCAAAGTTGTGAATTTCACTCTTTTAGAGTGGGCCCTTTAGTCACGCCTAAAGAGGGAAATTCACTCTTTGCATTTGTAGAGAGTAGATTCTTGTCTTATAACGGAATAAATGCCACCTAGTATGACGTTATTCCGTAAAAGAAGTAGAAAAAAAGAGGGGTTTTTCTAGTTAGTACGTCGCATGAAACCCTGGACTCCTAGCGCACTAGAGCGAGAATTTTGTACCTAAAATACCAACATCTTAGGCGCAGGCTAAATCGCGCTCGATTAAGACACGGCTGGCATTGATGTGTGAAGAACAAACCAAATCTTTACCACTGATATATACTGGTCACTCTATACTTGTCTCATCTAAAGTTGAAGGTGACTTCATTATGCGTATTTGCATTCCCACTAGCGTCCGATCGTGCCGCCTTTATTCGCGTGCGTTATCATGCTCTTATTCCAAGCATAGCGCGCGAGATTATGGTGTGCGCAACATAAAAGTCTCAGTGACGTCACCTTCAACTTAAGATGACACAACTATATTTATTTATTATTTGAAAATTCACTTTTATAACAGCGGCACCCGTTTATTCGACGGTTTGTTTAAAAAAAACATACATAAAAACCAAACAAAGGGTAAATTAAAAGGTATATAAAGTAAAATAACAAAATATAATTGTAAACCTTACTTACAAAAGTTAAATAAACAATGGTTTTTGTAAGTATTAGAGTGCTCTCGGTTAAATTCCTCTCCTATTATCACTCTGATATTAAGTCGACAAATATCAGGCAAACGTTGTGAGACTTTGTGGAGTTTATTGAGTCTTACTTTTTTACTTCAAGGTTTACATAGTACATGAATAGTGTTTCGGGATCCCCTCTACCGTGCGCGGAAATACTCCACCGTCGCTAGGGAAAGGTGTTTAGCGCACAGCGTGCGCCGGTATCCACCGGTGATTTTCCCGCGTCCGGTGCGGCAATACGCCCCACCGTCACGTCGCTTATAGGTAACGGATGTTTTAGCGCACGACGTGCGCGTAATCCAACGGTGGATCCCTGCGTCCGTGCGGCGGAATACTCCCCGTCATCGCTTATAGGTAACGGGGGTTTCGCGCAAGTGGCAGGTTAATCCTCCTGTGGATCCCGCGTCCGTGCGCGGAAATCTCCCACCGTCGCTATAGGTAACGTATTTTCACAGCGCACAATGCCGCCGGTAATCCACCGGTGGATTCCCTGCGTCCGTAGCGCGGAAATACTCCACCGTCGCTTAAATTAAGAACGGGGGTTTCATCAGCGCACGGTGCGCATGTATCCTCCGTGGATTCACTGCGTCCGTGCTTGCGGAAATACTCCCCCGTCGCTTATTTAAGGAACGGGAGGTTTCATCGCACGAGTGCGCAGGTACTCCTCCGTGGATTCACTGCGTCCGTGCAAGGAAATATTCCACCGTCGCTTATTATAGGGAAAGGATGTTTTAGCGCACCAATACACGCGTGCGCAGGTAATCCACCGGTGGATTCACTGCGTCCGTGCGCGGAAATACTCCACGTCGCTTATAAGGAAACGGGGAGGTTTCAGCGCACAAGTGCGCAGGTAATCCTCCGGGGGATTCACTGCGTCCGTGCAAGGCAATATTCCACCGTCGCTTATAAGGAAAGGATGTTTTAGCGCAAAAGGCCGCCGGTAACCCACCAAGGTGGATTCCCTGGTCCGTGGCGCGGAATTACCACATCGCTGATAAGGAACGGGGGTTTCAGCGCAGAGTGAGCCGGATAATTAAATCAACGGTGGATCCTGCGTCCTGTGCGCGCGAAATGGAAATACTCCACCGTCGATTATAGGGAACGGGGGTTCAGCGCACGAGTGGCGCAGGTAACTCTTCCCTGTGGAATTCACTGAGTCTGTGCGCGGAATACACTTCGCACGTCGGGATTATGAGGTAAACGGATTGTTTCAGGCAACCAGCGCCGGTAATCAACGGTGGAATTTCCCTGCGTCCGTGCGCGGAAATACTCCACTGCTCTTTATAAAGAACGGGGGTTTCAGATGAACAGTGCGCAGGTGAATCCACCGGAGGATTCCCTGCGTCCGTGCTCGGAAATACTCCACCGTCACCGTCGCTTATTATAGGGAAAGGATGTTTTAGCGCACCAATGCGCCGGTAACCCGGTGATTCCCTGCGTCGTGCGGGGAAATACTCCACCGTCGCTTATAAGGAAGGGGGTTTTCAGCCACGAGTGCGCAGGAATCCTCGGGGGAAGTCATGCGTCCGTGGTGGAAAGTACTACACCGTCGCTTATAGGGAAAACTGGGGTTTCAGCGCACGAGTGCGCGTATCCACCGGTGGGTCACGAGTCCGGCCTTGCGGGAAATATTCCACGTCGCTTATAAGAACGGGGGTTTCAGCGCACGGTGATGGTGCTCTCAGATATAGGCCTATATGTTTTCAAACTTTATTTAGACACCATGTGCGCTGATTACTCGACTGGTGGGTTTCGCGAACATCGTGCGAAGTATTCACTAGTGGACGTTTTGCGTAGGCGGTCGCAGAAGATCCACTGGTGGATGCCTTACATAACATCGAATATTGAACATTATAAAAGGCATCCTTTGAAAATAAATTGTCTAACACTTCAACTTAGCGCATAGAGAACAAGACACAGGTGAAAACTAATGATGTGGATCGTTCGATTTTGTGTAGGAGCATTTACTTCTTAGGTTCAGTTATGGTTAGATTAAAGGCACAGGACATATTTATCTACCAACTTTAAACAATTCCTCGCGATTGTAATTTTCTGTATTTAATTAGCATTCACATCCATAATAGGGAATCCATTTATAGGCTTCAAAGAAGTGAACATAATAAAATAGCTAGTGTGAGTTACCCAAAAGGATGGGACGAGTATTTGAAAAAGGAAGGAATGGTCAATGGAGGGATACAATTTTAAAATCCGTCCCTGTGTTTTGCTCTGTAGGTTATATTCCTGAAGCTTGAAACAATTTGGCTGGTATTCACAAACGAATTAATCGGCATAACTTTTAGTCCAGGACTAAGTCCTACTAGAAGGACCTCTAACATTCATCTTCTTCTATAGTAGCTTTTTCTGCTTGAAAATACAAAGAAAAAGTACAGGTAGACAATCTCAAAGATGAGAAACTTACCTATTTCAATTGTTTCTCTTTCATATTAGGTTTTTTTTAAAAAAATTAAAGGGTCTTCTAGATGGACTTAGCTCCTGGACTAAGAAGTTTAAGCCATGACTAAAGTTCTTTTGTGCATCCCGGCCATTAATGTTTAAGTTTTAACTTTAAGTGTTTTCTCCTGCTCATGAGATTGGTCAGACCCAGACTAAGAAATCACATATTGTTTACAAATGTGTAGTTGGGCATTTTGGTTTAAGGTTTGTACCTTGATTAAAGATTCCCTCCTTTCAAGAGTAATTGCTCCATTTCAAAACATGATGCTTGAGGTGTCCGGATAAGTGATAATATCGGATCCTACGCATGATAATGATTAAAAGGGGGTCGGGATGATTTGCGCGTGGTGAGGTACAGACGGTTGGGGTTGGAGTATGGTGGGTGAGGTGGTGTCTCGATATGAGTTTTAATTATTGGCTCGAACTGGTTCCCCCAATATTTTGCAACTCATAGCTCAGACCAATAAATTTGGGCATGAATCGATCCAATAATTTTATTAACAAAGCGAGGGTGGTTGGGTAACAATGATCAGTGGGTGTGAGAGAAGGGGTGTGAGTTGAAGAAGGTGAGGGTGGTTAAAGGCAATGTAGAGGTTAAAAATGTTCTGTTTGGTTTTTTAAAATTGGCCAATTTGATAAAGTTTTCCTATTTCAAAAGTATTGTTTCAATTCAAAACAAACTTTGGGTAACAAGTGAGTTTGGGTGAGAGAAGAAGGGTCGGCTCTTAAGAGTTGAAGTGTGATTATAGGTTCAAATTGGGGTCAAATATATTTTTCCTGGTGAAATTGGGCCAATGTTAAAAAGAGTAGCTATTAATTCAATAAATTGGTAGTAGATAGAAGTTATTAGTGGATTAGGGTAATGGGGGACTTTGGTATTGGGAATGAGGGATTGTATTCAGGGAATGGGATTGTAGTCAGGAATGGGGGATGTATTCGGGGAATGGGGATGGGATGTATCAGGAAAAAAAGGGCGGGGTATGTATTCAGGGGGGAACGAGGGGATGCATCAGGAACGGGGGATGATTCAGGGAACGGGATTGTATTCAGGGAAGGGGGAGGATTATTCAGGAAGGGGAGTATTCAGGGACGGGGAATGTCTTGAGGGAAGGGAGATGTATTTAGGGAAGGGAGATGATTTAGGCGGGAAAGGGCGCGGGAGATGATTTAGGGAACGGGAGAGGTATTTAGGGAACGGGTGATGTATTTAGGGAACGGGAGATGTATTCAGGTACCGGGAAGATGTATTCAGGGAACCGGGAGATGTATTCAAGGGAACTGGAGATGTATTCAGGGAACGGGGTCTTCAGGGAACAGGGATCTATTCAGGGAAGGGGATGTATTCAGGGAAGGGGAATGTATTTTAGGGAACGTGGAGTTATTTAATGGAAGGATAATGTATTTTAGGGAACGGGAGATGTATGTAGGGAACGGGAGATGTATTTAGGGAAAGGGAGATGTATTTAGGAACGGGAGATGTATTCAGGGAACGGGAGATGTATTCAGGGAACGGGAGATGTATTTAGGGAACGGGAGATGTATTCAGGGAACGGGAGATGTATTCAGGGAACGGGAGATGTATTCAGGGAACGGGAGATGTATTCAGGGAATGGGGATATTGGAGTTTTTAAGCTATTGCATTTTAGTTTTAAGAAGAATTATTACGCAGTGCACAATTGTGGATATCTTCTCAAATTTTGAAATGTTTAAATTAAAAAAAAAGCCAATTGAGTGCATGAAAAATGTTACATGTGAGTGGGCCTTTTAACATAAGTGTCTAACCTATTGTTATTTTATCAATTTTCAAAATGACTAGGTGAATAATATAGCCAGACCATCAGAGTATGAAGAAGCTGTCAGAAGTAAAGGTACAAGACGCAGCCAGGGAAAAAACATAGCGGTGAAGTAATAACATTTATTTGTTAGAAAATCAAATTTGTAACTTGCTTAGTACGTACGTTTGCAAAGAGGTTAAAAAAATCTAGAACTGATTTTTTCACAGCTGTCATGGACCAAGTAGGTGGTTGACATTTTGCCAAAATTAATGACAACAAGATGACAACCAATCAAAAATCTGTGTAAAACACACATGTATTTACTGCAGGGTCATTGTCTGTGCATGTATGTCATATTTGACATGCTATTTGAAGGAGAAGCAGTGTACAGTGTAGCATAAACTTTGACCAAAAGACCAATAGATGATTACTGATCTTGCAAAATAACAATGCACTGGCCATATAGGTGAATGTATAGCACACCTTATTTATAGGAGAAAAATAATTTCATATATAGAATTTGTACATATTGGCCAAAATTGCCCAAATGACCACCTGCTGACCACTGTAAAATATGTGTACACCCCATTCGCCTTTACTTTGCATGATTCGGCTGCAGTCAACAAAGGCTGTTCATTTTGGTGACTGCTCAGGTGCTCTCCATCATGAGTAAAAAAATCAAACCTTTACGCAAACTGGATTTTCTCTGTGTCAGCCTATTTCACTCAATCAAAGTATGTATTGTAATGTATGTAGAATGTACTGAATAATTGCTAGTGCAAACATAATCTGTCAATGAAACCCTCTTTTCCACTACAATGGGTATGAAGGAATGCCAGCAAATGTGCGATTTTCCCTTTTCACAGTCCTGTCTTGCAGAAAATGATCAGAAAATTGTGTTACATTATTTACCATGAATTATAAATCTGTTGATTTGTTAATGAGAAAGGTGGCATTTTTAGACCTGGCCATGTATCAAACCGGCTCATATAGAGCGATGATTCCATATTTTGGTAGCATAGAAGAAATCATGCCTATGGTCTTGTTCTTCTGACTTAAATGTGATCTAGTGGGTGAGTTAGGATTTAATGCCATACTGACAGCCAGGGTTATATTTATGGTGGGATCATGTTCAAATATTTTTCTAGACAAGGAAGAAAGCTCAGTTTTAGAAGCATTAGGAAACCGGAGTACCCAGAGAAAACCTACGAGGCCAAGTATGGATTGGAAACCAGCCACACATGAAATCTCAGGTCCCAAGGGTCAAACCTGGGACCAGAGTGGTGCTACTTGCCGGAAGACCCACTGCTCTAGCCCGACCCCCCCCCCTGACTTACAGTAATGGCAACTGTACACTTTTTTTTTCTGACAGGTGGCTTTGAGTGAGAGGCCTCGGAAAATTACAGAGGCAGAGACTATAGAGAAGGAGGCAAAAACGGCTGCTGTTATTGTAGAGAACAAAGCCAACTCCGATGCTAGAATAGCTTTAACAAGGTATGTTGCCAGAAACAAAAGTGACACATCAAGAGATATTTAAATAACCTTTTCATGAAATGTTTTTAAGAAATTTGAAGTTACAATTATGTAAAATGGACTATATGAACGGTAGGTATCTTTTACCATATTCATGGAAAATTATAATTTTTGTGTCGCCTGCAAGGAACTGCAGGGGGGCACCCCCCATACTAATCCAGAGTCAGTTAAGAGGTTTAGAAAACCGGGTGTATATGCAGATGCAGTGATGCAGTGAGAGCTCTATGCCAGCTGCTGTCACGGAATGTGACAGATATCAATTGATTGGACTTTGAACTTATGCGGTCACATTTCTGAACACAGCTGGGCACGGGCGCTCTGACTGCATTACCGCATCTACATCTCCATACGGCCAGTTTTCTAAACCTTGTATGTGCAGTGTCCGTCCGTGTGCATGTGTGTGTGTGTGTTAAAGTTTCGCTTAACCCTTTTCAAATTGCTTGTGCATGAACACCTTAACTCCAATTGGCACCAAACTCAGTTCATAGGTCAACCATCTATAGGCATGTGCATTTTGGCTGGTAAACAATACCTGTGAATGGCAGAGCTCAAAACTCTTATGTGTCGCAAAAAAGAAGGAAGTTTGTTAAATAATTAATATCGGAGATCTCCGATAATAATTCAACGGCTGCTGGAAACATCCTTCCAATGTGAAATAGCCGGGAAATTGCGCCATGTACGTGTCTATGCTCATCCATTAGTTTCCGTCGGTTCAGGCAAGTCAAGTTGGAGGTCATGATCGTCAGGTGGCACTATTTCATCATGGCAGACGTAAATTTGGTGTTTCCAGCTCCGCCATTAAGTTACAATCAGGGATCCCAATTCTAATTAGAAATAAGCTTCTTTTACGCATTTTTGAGCACTGTCATTTGCAGGTATAGTTAAAAAGACAATTACCAACACAACAGTGCAAAATCCAAAATTTTTGAAAATTGAGGGCACTTCAAAAAATGTGCCATTAATAATTTCAATATAAAACAGGCTTAATTTAGTATTTGCTCCTATAGTAAATTAGAAATTAAACAATTTTTGTACCATGTGATTCTCACCTTAATCGTTTCACATGGGGATATTTTTCATAGAAAGCATGAATTCTTGGGGGAAAAAAATCAGAATTTTCATACTTTAAGGGACAGTTTTCCCCCCACCTTTAATATGTAATATGGGACATAAATATTAACAAAGATTCTATTTTGTCTTTTTCTTTTGCAGAGCGGAAGCTGAAGCTGAAGGAATTTTTATTGAATACGAAACCGAGGCGGCTACGTATGTCAAAATAATACAGGAACAAAATCTTACAGCTGAAGGCTTTCTAGCTTACATGGGTGTGCGTACAGTAGGACTAGCCCACAACCCTGTGTATGCTGGTATCAGTGCACCTGCCAAGACTGCTTATTTGGGGCCTTGATTCAGTTCTAACAGTCATGTTTATAGAATTGGTTCATTAATTTTTATCTTTTTAAGATTTGTACAGAGAGATCTAAAGGTAGGGCAGGATAACACAACCACAAATCCCTGCCAACTTTTTTGTAGAAGTTTTTCTATACTTGATGTTTTAACTAGGTTGTATATACTCAATATATCTTGTTCTTGTGCTGTTAGCTTGATTCACAGGCTTGTATCAAGATTGGTGTTTCTTAGAACAGTGTTGCTCAATTTCCCTTGAAAAATATCATGGTAATTCTTTTAAGAACCAAGATACTTGTTTAGGAAAGTCAAAACTGAATATACTTATTTGTAAATTTTAGGATAGTAAGCTATGTTCCTAAATGAATATTATATAGGTCTGTTTGTCTTGGATTGTGAGTTAAAATATAGACAAATTATGGCATTTGAAACATTGTCAAGAAGAAAGGCAAGATCCATATAGGACTTTGCAAAAGTTTGAGAAAGAAATTGAGTGAAAGTAGAGTGAGATGTTTGAACATTGGTCAAACTCGCAAGTCAAATTTACAGTAGCATGAAGAAATAAGCTCAAACGTGTGGGTAATTAACATTAAATGAATTTTTTAGACTATTACAACACAGCATAAATGAGAGTAAGTGAAAATTTCACTGACCGTCCAGTTTCCGTAATGATTACATTCCTCTAAAATTACATCTGCGCTTCTTGGTTAGAAGATATTAGAGGAACAGGGTTTGAACTAAAGGCCTACAGATATAATATCACTGCCCCCATTCACTTCACAACCTGATCCATTAGCTCAGTTGGTAGAGCATTGGTCTGTAAACCGTAGGTCCCAGGTTCAAACCTTGGATGATCAGTGAATTTTTCACCGACTGTCATTTATGTTGTGGTGTGGTAGAAATCTAAAAGAAATCTTCATGCAAATTTACAGTGTTTTCTATGGGTGGGCAACTATTTTGAGTGGATGGTCCTGAAATATCAAACAAATAAAGCTGGCAGTCCAAGCCAAAATTTGCACAAATGCTGATGGAAGATATATATTATCTTGTAAGATTTTACCTGTAGTTGTGAATCCACATCACAGACTGGACGTTGCCCACCCATGCATACTGTTTTGTTTTGATAATGAAGAATGTGACTAATCTATTTGATTGAGCAACACGAAAGCATTGAGCCATGTTTCCAATGTTGGAATGGAATATTAAAGCTCGAATACAGCACAAGAAAACCTCTCTTGGTCACAAATTCAAGGTCGGCCTACTCAGGATATTGTACAGTTTTCAAAGTATGTCATCACTGAGAGATTGTGTTTGTATATTAGTTTGGTTATTTATTGGATTTGAAGGCAAACGTTTAATGAGATTGCTGGCCTTTCTTATGATTGCTCGCTGTTTGTAATTGTGCCTATTTTTGGAGTGAAATTGAGTCATGGTTCTCTTAATGAGAGCCACATGGCACTTAATCACAACAAGCTAGGACCTATCTTGAAATTTGAATCATAGTGTTTGAAGTTAAAGGGATTGCCTCTAATATTTAGGCAAAATTGTATTGCTTTTAACTATCAGAGAGAGAGTGAGTAAGATAAAAGTGCAAAAGACCTTATGAAAATAAGCATTGCATTTGTTATAACTTGTTAAATAATTTATAGATCTTTATAAAAGCTAATAATGAAACACCTGCAGTAAAGAATAGGCCGGCACCATGTATGCATGGTCTGAGCCCCACAGCTTCTAAGCTTGACAGATGTAAGAGGACGCAGATGCAGCGGTTAGTGTTTGATGTGTGATTGGAAGCTTGTTGGTTCAAACCCCCACCAGGGCAGACATTTTGCATTCTCGCATGCCTCTCTCGCAGGTGTGAAGGGGAGCTGACTTTCCAGCTTTTTGGAATGAAAAAATATTGCTTGTTGGCGTAATGCACATTTGTAATTTTATGTCTGTCAAAGTTATGCGATTATATGTTAAACCAATGGCAACATGAAAATTTGGGACTTCTTGGCTGCCACTGTCTTATATGTGTGCTAAGCCATAGAAATGGGTGCAAGGTATCTCACTAAATTATTGTGATGTGAGTGGCTAACAATGAAAGTATATAGTATTCTTCCCATAAAGCATTTCTTCCAATACAGTTTTTACACTGGTTCTCCCACAGGTATCCGGTGACAAAAAGTACTTACATTGCAAGATTAGGTACTTCATATACCCCATGACAACCAGTGCAAAAATTGTTTTGGAAGAAATGCATTGTGGGAAGAACACTCTACCCTCTTGTGGCTAACAATGAGTGCTTGTGATCAGCTCCAAGGCCTTGGAAAATTCGATCACCTTCATGCACTTCAAAGTGATTGTGAAATTTGTTTTATAAACGGAGATTTATCAACCTAATTTTTGTACAGTCTATGATAAAATTTACACCTGTCTTTCTGATCACAGTTATAAACATTCCTCCAAGAAATAGTTTTCCTACTATTTAGAGCAAAATAGCTAACATCAGCTACCACAGCTTAAAAAAAAAAGGACTGCATAGTCAATGAACATTTATTGAATACAAGAACAGCCGATTTCAATAGATTTTTTTACTACAAATATGTAAATAAATAAAATATGTACAGCATATTTTTTAAAAACAGAAGTTCTTGTATGCAAGGGGAAAATGTGCCTGCATGGCAATGCATGCCAAACCTAGTATTGCCAAATTTGGTATGCATGTGATAATGCCAACCCTGACGGTTGTGTAACGTATGTATGGAATATTCAAATTTATTTTAGTTTTTACTAAATTTCAAGAGAATCATGTGTTCTGGACAAATCCATGTAGTATTATGTCAAGCACATACATTTTTTTTACAAGCAGAATGTCATTTTTGTTTGTTTATACGTGAAACATTGCTGCTGTCTGTCTGGCAATGGATGCTAACATAGCCTTTTATCAAGGCTTTGATTATTATTCAATTTGTGTGAGTCCGCCCCTCTCTGGACCGCTCAAAGTTCAGTCGTAATCAAAGCCTTTTCGCAAATATTTCCTTTTCTTTGTTACTCATTGTTTTTCGGGATATTTCTTCCGAAACTATAGCGATCGTTGATTGGTCAATGATGATGTCATCGTTCGCTTAAAATAGTTCCTAGAATACGAGTTTATTGGAACTGATCAATAACCATTCAATTATTGGGTTTTGGTAACCGATTCAAAACAAAGCTAATACCGGGGCGAATACAGCCAGGATCCCTGATGCAGGCTTACAGCTAGCTGGGAATGTAAAATGGCGAACACTTTTGCTGCTGTGAAAACGGCACGGTGAAAATCATGGTGGAATTACATGCATCGTTTTGGCAGTGTCACTGTGTAGACTGTTGGATCCCGCGGTGTACATGGTGTAGGATTATTCGAGCTCGCTACACGTATACGGTACTGTGCTGAATATGACTATCATGAGGGTATTTGAAGCTACGGCTACGTGTACTTATGTGATTCGCTTACTATACTGTTAATGTTCCAGGCTTGTAGTGAACGGATTTGTATTTACACGTAGTTTCATTGCAACGTTCAGCCATGGTTCGGCCGAATTAGCCCTTAAAGTGTGCATAATAGGTGCCTGTCAAACAAATGTAAGTCCCCGAGGTAAGTTCATGTTTAGAGACTAGATTGCGTGCCCTAAATCTATTCTCGCGTGAATTTGTGAACCACTAGACTTCATTTCTGGCTTTGAATTTTGGGGATGTTCGCCAAACGTCACATTTGCGTGGCATGTTTATACGCGGGTCAGGATTCATCATTTCAATTTAATTTTCAAATCACTTGTCATGTCTGTATTGGCATTTTGACTTGTCCTGGCATTACAAATATTTGATAAAAATGACTGACGTAATGGCCCTAGTCCTAGTCCCTCAATTCATGTGTTGTTGCCATGGAGGTGGTAAAAACTTTACTAGCCTTTACTGGGACTTTTATTCTGCAGAGCTGGGCTACCTACCCTCTGCCATGCATCTCACCTACCGTACAGAGGGTGTTTTTGAGTCAATCACCACCCACAAATGCACCATTGTTTTGGGAAATTTCACCTCAACGGTCATTTGATTACATAAAAAAATCCTATGCTTACACATAAAAACCCTGACTTAACACTCATTTTGCCCACAAAGTGTTTTAGTACTTAGGGGCATTTTTTGCATGATATATGAAATGTGTCCTTGTGGTTCTTAACTTTGGAACACTTTTTTTATCCCTAAGTACTGACGGTGTTTATACAGTAAGGTATAGGCCCATTGCTTATGCATCATTGGATTGATTCAAAACACCCTCTTGATACCGTACGGACTCCCGCACTCGCCTGTCAAGAACAACTTCGTCGATTTTTGCGTTGAAAATCGTATGCTAATGCGGCCTTGCAAAAATCGCTATGGTAATTTTGACGGCGACGTCAATCGATATTGGCAAGTATCTGACAACGTTGTCATCGATGAAAATTGGGGCGGGGCTTACGATGACGACTACTTTGATTGACACTATGCTGCAACTGGGAAATACCAATTCCGCAAAGACGCCTCGCTCCTCTCGGACCTCACCGCCTCGGCGTCGACACGCGCGCTTCGGCGCTCTCGGCCGTTTGGTGATAAAATGCTCGAGGCGTCTTAACCAAGACTAATTCTACCATGAAGATAACTACTTAATCAACACTAGCATATAGGTTCACAAAGATAAATTTATTTACTTCAACAACACATATTGATGACTTGCAGCGTTCTTTTATTACGTTTTCATGATGTTCAATACTTTGTCAATTCCTAGAAGACAAATTCAGTTCCAAGACTCCTGAATATTGAGACATTGTAAATAGCTTGGTTGATATGAAATTAAGGGTTGTATAGGGGTGGGTATGAGTGCATTCTTTGATCTCCTATTTTCCTTTGTGGCCCCGCAACTCATGTTTTGAGGGCCTGTGTGTTCTTCAAATGATGCCTTCTGGATGCCAACAAATTCATTCATCCCACTCTGCAGACTAAACTGATTTGCTCAATATACGACATTCTAACTTGGCATGGTGTAGAACATGATGAGGTCCATGTGCTGTATACTTTGGACATATTATGAATATTAAGCTCTTTGCATGTGTGTAAAAAAATAATTTTCGCACAAAATCCATTAATCCACTCGGCAGACTAAAACCAATTAGTCTATGAACTTTAAACCAGGCATGGTGATAGAACATGATGGGTCATGTGCTGTATATCTTTTAACAAATTTATGAATTATTAATGAGCTCTCATTTTGCTATTTTTAAGAAAATTCATTAATCAACTCTACAGACTAAAACCAATTAGACTATGAAGTACTGTATACTTGTTGGACAGTCTATTAAATAGTTGTGGGGCATCTTTAATTATGCACTGCATGATTCTTTTATATTATTGCACTGCATTGAATGTCTTTTTTGTTGAAATTCTTATATTGCACTTCAGTAAAAAAATGTGCTGGTACGAAAAAAATTCACATTGATAATTGCTAATTTGATTTGCATCAAAGAATCAAATTAATAACCATTACCTACTGTGTGATTTTTTTCTTTTTCTCTTTTTTTTGACAATATAATGCCCTCCAATGAGCCTATTTCATGATGGAATTGCGACAGTCTGGGTAATCATTCATTCTTTTGGAAATGCTTGTGGATATATAGACATGTGCAGAGATTGACTCTTTTGTAAATTGAATCACAGCTGCTCCAAAATAACAGTATTAAATTGATCTTGCCCAAATTCAACTGAACCTGCTCATCTCGTCTTATGACCTAGTGAAAATACAATTTTTCACAACACCCGCGCTTTAGTCAGCAGCGAGGTGATAGTCCATGATGGGCGAATCTCGATTCGTATGTGTGACGACTATCAGGGGCTTCATTTTTGATATCCCCAGGTACATCGATGAAATTTGTGGTTGTGGGTAGGGAATGGATAGGGACAAGCTTCATAGAGTGATAGCCCGAAATCGGGGTGTGTTTTGGCCGCTCGGAGCGGTTTTTGGGCTGTGGATCTTTTAGAATTGAGGGAAATGGTACTATTCCGTGAATGTTTACACTAATGCGCCAGGCCTTTAGATAACGCCCTGCCGAGGTCTGGGCATTTGGCAACGAATTCTCGCCGTGGTTTTATTTTCTGGTCTCTTAATACCCTCGATGGAGTCGTGATCCTTTTCGTGAGTATGCCTTCATAATAATGGGTGTTTGTAAGCCCTCCGTCTATTCAAGGGGTATCACCGACAATAATAACGTCGACAGATCGTCCCTGCATATTATGCGATACGGGCGGCTCCAGATATTTCCCACGGTGTGTTGTGGTCACAGAGGCGAAAGGTACTGCAATATGGATGGACCTTTTGCGAACTCAAACATTTTCCCCACGGTTCTACAGCCTAGTCTATCTAATTTAATATGTACGATCTTTCCGCACCCCGCCGTAGTCATGCACCAATCGATTGTCTATTACAACCACGTATCTCGTTTATTTTGGTTCCTTGGCCCCCGGTTCCAACCAATCATGAGGGAAGAGTCGATAAACATTATGTGGACCTCGTTGATAAAAAATAGGTTGCCCAGCCCTTGGCCTGCTGAGGCTAATCTGTATTTGGTACAAGGGGAGATCCCTTTACAGTCTGTCGTATGTACGGTTTTGGCCTGTGGTGAAAACGTCAATTTTCCAACCAATTTTTAAGTCGGGAATACCTAGCACCAGAGTATAACGGTAGCTGAAAATTAGACATCTTTTTCCAAACAACATATGGACAGTTTTGATTAGGACGAAAAAACCTATGATTCTTAGCACAAGGTTTTGGTGATTCCCATGCGGCAATACCGTCTGTTATGCACGAGGGGTTGTTCATTATAACACAGTCACAACATTGCACGCATTGCATATACCACAATTGCCTACAGTCAACAGTGAGTCCCGCAGTGAGTGTGGCGCTATTCGTATTTGTAATACACATGTTGCATAAAATACAACGGGGAGTGCTCAATGATGCCCGGGCGAGGACGGGGCCACTTCAAAAAACCGGTACTCTACAGATTGGACTGATCATTGGTTTGTAAATTATTAAATTCATAGTATTGTTTCATTTAGGATACACTCCTACCCTTGTCCATGTTTATTTATGGATGTTTTTGTCTCTAATGGAACTTTTTTTGGCGTCGTCCTTGCAAGAATTGCAGAAGGCCATACGGATTACTTTTAGATCGTATGTCGTTATCTGTGTGTGTGTGCGTGTGTGTAATGTGTTTTAACCACGATTATCTTCTTCTTCACAGGTGTGGTGACATTTTGTTGTGTGTGGTGTTTGTGTTGTGTTCCACGATTTATCTTGCTGCTTGCTTCACTGTGGTGGTGACTTTTGTTGTTTGGTCCGTTGTTAATTCATTTTTCACAGGCCGCCTTGTTTTCGAAACTATAAAAGGCTGCACAAAAATATACTGTTTCCCCGGGTTGCCCGACCGACCCGTTGGCTAACCCCCCCGACTCAGTAAATTTTGTCAACGTTTTTCATGATGACCACATATAAACCAATATTTATTTACCATTTTAGAGCACAATTTGTAAACATTTTGTTTTCAAGAATCGTTCCCATCCTGTATCTTTGTACATGGTTAAAATCCATAAAACGTGTATTGGCCAATGTCACAGGCTGGCAAAGTAATGCGTCTAATTATTTTGATTATTAAATTGGACAGTTGGCTGAGGAGGCTACTGATGGTTGAAATAGTTTTAGGGATGTTTCATTCTTGGAGGGGGAGGTTTCATGAGTTTTTGGTCTGTCTTGTCTTAGTAGTTCTGGTGCTAATTGCTTATTACCGGTGTCAGTTGAGAATCACAGGAATGTGTATAGGTCAGGAACTAGATGTTGGTGGCAGGTAATAAGGTGTCCCCTGGTGTTTTGTGTCATGTAAGTGTCACATTTGGTTTACAACAGGTTTGGGTCTCAATTAAGGGTGTAAAGGTTCCAGGTGTTGAGTGTTAAGTGTCGGATCGTGGGTGTCAGGTGACAGATTTTGGGTGTTGGATGTCATAGCTGTATAAGTCATTGATGGTCATTGGTGGGTGTCACGTGTTGGGTGTCAATGTTGGGTGTCAGGTGTCAGGCTGTAAGATTTTGGGTGTCAGGTGGTCTGGTGGTTATGCCAATCAGGTTTTTGAGTGTCAATGTTGAGTACAAATTGTTGGTATGTTTAAAATGTTGGTTTTTATTTTGAGTGACAGGGTCATGTCCATGGGGTCAGGTGAATTGGGTTGTCATGTTGGGTGTCAGTGATGGTGTTATGTGACGGTTGTCTGTTGGGTGTCAGGTGCTGGGTGTATGTTAGTTGTCAGGTGACAGTGTCTGTTTTTAGTGTCCCATGTTGGGTGTCGGTGAGGGTGTCATGTTTGGGCTTCAGGTGACGGTGGTCATGTTTGGTGTAATTTACACCAGGGTGTCAGGTGACGGGTGCATGTGAGTGTCCCCAGTTTGGGTGTCAGGTTATGGTGTCACGTTGGGTGTCAGGTGATGGTTGTTGATAGTTTGGGTGTTAGGTGATGGGTGTCATTTGGGTGTAAGGTGATGGGTTTCAAGGTGTGTGGGTGTCATATGATTGGTGTCATTTGAATTGGGTGTCAGGTGTTATTTTTGGGTGTTAGTGATTGGGGTGTCAAGTGACGGGTGTCATGTTGGTGTCCTGTGACGGGTGTCATGTTGGGTGTCATGTTACTGGATGTCTCTTGGTGTCGGTGAACGGGTGGCCATTTGAGTGTCAGTGATGGGTGTCATGGTTGGTGTCAGGTGACGGGTGTCCATGTTGGGTGTCAGGTGACGGAGTGCCTGTTGGGTGGCAGGTGATGGTGTCATGTTGGTGGTCAGGTGATGGTGTCATGATTGGTTGTGGCAGTGATGGTGTCCATGTTGGTGTAAAGTCAGGTGACGGGTATCATGGTTGGGTGTCAGGTGATGGGTGGCATGGTGGGTGTCAGGTGACAGATCTTGGGTGTTGGATGTCTTGGTGGGTGTCAAGTGTTGATTGTCAGATGATGGGTGTCAGGTGACGGTTGTCATGTTGGGTGTCATGATGGGTGTCATGTGATGGTTGTCAGGTTTTATGTTGGGTGTCAGGAGTGATTGGTGTCATTGACGGGTGTCATGTTGTGTGGTCGGGACGGATCTCATTTGGGTGTCAGGTACGGGGTGTCTGTTTGAGTGTCGGTGATGGTTGTTTACGGGACGGTGTCATGTGTTGGGTGGAAAGTCACAGGTGACGGTGCTTTTGGTGTCAGGTGACCGAGTATCTGTTGGGTGTCATATGACTGGGGTCACGGTTGGGTGTCAGGTGATGGGTGTCATATTGGGTATCAGGAACCTGGTGTTCATGTTGGTGTCAGGTGTTATGTTGGGTGTCAGGTTATAAGTGTCATGTTGGGTGTCATGTTGAGTGTTAGAAGTTAAGATTCAGATGTTGAAGTGTAGGATTCTGGTGTCAGGTTTAGGGTGTTTAAGTGTCTGGAGCCAATTTGTCTGGTGCCAGGACTCATGTCTGGTGTCCTGGTGTCAGGTATCTGGTTCCTAGTTTCTTCTGGCTGTACAATTTACACTTCTAAATTGTTTGTATAGTAATAAGGACAAAATCCTGAAAACAACATAATGATAAAATTGGATGTTTTTTTTCTGCAATACTCCAAGTCATTGGTCTCCCTATGAGTTTTTTTAAACAATTGCGAGTCGCGCAGCGACGAGTGCCCCACATTTTTTTAAAAAAACTCATAGGGAGACCAATGGAGTATTGTGCGCAATCCCATAGCAATTTTCTTTACCAATTTGGATGCCACCCCGCGGCTGATAAAAACCATAAACAACTTCAATCCTCCGTTCCAGTTTCTCAAATGAAGAGGCAACGCACACCCGTGGCCTAGTTTTTGTCATACAAACTGAATGATTAATTTGGCTTACTGTATTTTGCGAAATGAAAGAAACTCCCATTGGATTAGACTCTTATTTATGCCGTCCTACATGCCAACGTGCATAACAGAAATAAAGCGTGTATCCTATGGGTTCTGTTTCGTTTGGTTCGTTTCATCACAAAAACGTAAGCCCATGGTCAATTTATTCTTAGGTGCATGCATGATTTTAAAAATGCCCTGGGATTTTCTGGGAATTTTTTTTCGGCAACAATCTCAAATTTGGTATGTAGACATATGCCCTAATGAGTATGAAAAAAATAGAATAATGCTTCGATTTCCCTACAAAATCGGGTTTTTACCGCGGTTTATTAACACTTAAAATGTCCTAGGGGAAAAACAGAATTTTTTGCATTAATTTCGTTTATACCACATGAGTTAATCATGATGTCCATTTTTGCCCTCCTAAGCTGCCTCCACCCCTGTTCTATAAAGTGTAAGCGAGGGTTACATGCATCTTTGATGCGCTCGTTTAAAAAATTACATTTTCAATAAGAGGCATTCCATAATCAGATAAAAATACTCCATTATGATTTTAGCACCACACAACTCGGAATCTTGGACTTTTTAAAATTGATACTTTAAAAAAGAAAGCCATTTAAATGTACTCCACCTGATTACAACCCACATCTTTGTTTTGTAGGAAGGGCCATCACCAGCATACTTTAATTCCAAATTTCATTTGAATCTGACATAGCATTTTAATGTGAGCAGTAATGTGTGTATTACAATAGCCCATAAAGTACTGTGCAAAACATTTTCTGGTTACCGTAAACAAACCACATTTTACCTTGTAGTGTCAAAATGGGAAAGAAGTCAATCAAAATATTTTGCAGATGAGATGAGAAAAATACAAGGTTTTCTAATGATACCAAAATCACAGGTTTGATGGTGTGAAAGGTGGGGTCGAGGCTGACAATCGGGCGGTACCCAACATGTCAATTGCCTGTATGCCTTAATGTACAAACTATATGTATTATTATTAACCTGCTTTGTGAAATATATTTTTGAATTTTTCATTCTCAAAATAGCCTAATTTCCAAAAATACCCAATTTAAATTTAAAAAAAAAAATCAAAATCAATATTTTAAAGAGGGATCCACATAGAAGAACATGTTTGTATCAGTGTTTCCTTTAGTTTTCTTAAAATAGACGTAATTTTTAATGAGATTATTAAAAAACATGTTAACTAGTTTAACAGCTATAACTTTTGAAACTCTTTGTGTGCAGTCTGTCATTCTGTAATTTGGGAACATATAAAAATTTGTAAACAGCAGTTTCAGTGCACATGGCATGATTCCACATTCCGTTTGACACATTTGTGAGTGCCCTGCTGGCGTAGTGCTGTCCATCTGACACGAGTGTACCCTTCATACGTAAACTCCATAGCTTGGATATTTTGCATCTGTTTGTACAGTACATGTAACATATACATACATGCTCACATTAAGAAGGAATGGTTTTGAAGTGTGTGGTATATTGTGAGATCCCGGGTGTGAGACTTTCTTTGGTCCCCAAAAGAAAATTGGTCTTGGGAAGGTTTCACCCAATCTTCTTAAGGTTATCCATTTTTAATTTGGAAAGATCCGGTGTCTGCATTCTGTGTTTGTCTGTCTTAAAAGTTGACACTTAAACTTAGATCAGGTTTATACATATATTTCAACCCGTTTTGAAGCGAGAGCTAAAAACGTGATTTTAAGCCCCGTAGAGTACTGTGTAAAATTAATATTGGTCGACTATAATGGGGCACATTTTCACTCATAACTTCCAAACCAAACATCCTTTGGCTCTAAGATTTTACAGGGTAAATGAGAAAAATAGTTCTTCTAATACCAAAAAGTTGACCACTTATCTGGGGCTTCTGGGGACGAGGTTATTAGCGATCGGGCCATGGACCTTTAAGTTTACACAGGGGTCAAACTTTTAAAATGCCCCAATCATGTTGAAATGCATGCCATGTTGTCCATCTAATCACAAGGATTCCAAAAATGTATAGTTTTGTAAACCATCTATGACCATTGGTTTTTCGAGTTATAGGGTAAAATTGACTAAAATGGTAAAAAAGGTCAATCTCAATTTGTACAGGGGTCAACATTAAAGTTAATCCGATTATATTTTTAATACTTGCAAATTATTGCCTGAGGTAAGAGGACTCCCAAAAGTATAGTTTTGATTATGTTAAATGTTTACTTACGGAGCTAAGGGTCAAAGAAGGTCAACGCCAATAGGATTATGTTGCCCTATGACCTATTTTGTTGCATAACATAACTATACACTGCAGATGGTACAAACTATTCCTTATTTTGACGTATTAAACTAGATGAACAACTTCTTTCATTTTTCAACAAAATTGGAGCAACTTCTGATTTTGACCCCTGTACAAATAGAAATTGACCTTTTTGTGTCGCCTGCCCTAAGGCAGGAAGACACATAGGGATCACTTTGTCCACTGTAGTTGTCTATTGTTGATGTCTGTTGTTGATGTCTGTTGTTGATGTCTGTTGTCTGTTGTTGATGTCTGTTGTGAAAAAGGGTTAACATTTGCCTGTAATATCCTCATACTTTGATGGATTTAAACCAATCTTGAGTCACAGGTGCAACATGGCATCCCCCACTTGTTGATGAGGTCAAAGGTCACATGCCAAGGTCATGTGAGGTCAAGTTGTAAAATAGGCTGAAAATGTAAAATTGACCTCATTTGAAAAGTTGAAGTTCATTGGAACCAAACTTGAATCATAGGTGCAACATGGGATCCCTCATTTGTTGATGAGGTCAACGGTCACATATCAAGGTCAAAGGTCATGTTAGGCCTATCATTCACTAACTGCGACGGCAGGCGACACAAGCGGTCCAAGGACCGAAGTATTTTTTAAAACCATTTTAGCCATCTTTACCCTATAACTCCCAAACCAATGGTCATAGATGGTAGAAACTATACATTTTCGGAATCCTTATGACTAGACAGACAATGTGACATACATGATTGGAGCATTTTAAAAGTTTGACCCCTATGTAAACTTAAATTGGCCCCTATTGAAAAAGTGACACCACAAGAGTACTACCTACCTAGCGTTGATGTAGAGGGTCCATACTAACTACCAAATGTATCAAACCTTTTCTGTAGTGAGGGGTAAATGATGTTTGACCCGTGTCCATGCTCCCTTCTAAAATGGCATATAACATGTAGGTTACTGCATGACACTACTACCCATGTCATTCAGTGGCCCGGGTGCAACTCTTGATGGAGGGACAGAAATTACAGCACAGTGGCCTATGGGACCGGGGAAACAAGCATTTATTCAACACAAAACCGCAAGATCGGGATCAACTGAAATTTTGTGAATAAGCTTCTTTTTCTCGAATCACGAAGTGCACCTTGAAATATGATCTTTAAGCTACTGCCATCAGACAGGTGACACTTAAAACCCATACAATAAAGAAGGGTCATCTAATTTGACACAGTGCAGCAGTGTTGTGCGCTAGGAATCATTTAATTGAAGAAAGCCAATGGAGCACATTACGTCCGCCGGACCGCCGCCTTACTAGAGGTTCTAAAGCCAGAGTCTTGAAGTCACATGCAAATGAGCTTGAAGACTATATCTCAAGACCAAACCAATGATCGTGAACAGCCGCATATATCTAGGAGGCAAAGTGAAGCAATGTAATTACCGAGAGAACTTGCCAGTAAAAATTCAGCACCCATAATCAAGATTAAAGATGTTCCTGAAGAACATCTTGAAACCTGGTGTAATCACTTCAAAGAACTTCTTGGAAGTACTGACAAGCAGCCTGTAAATCTTAATTCCCCTTACTATAACTTCAAAGGTTTCTTAGCCGTTAACAATTACCAATGACGAACTCCAAAAGGTTTTGAAAAGCTCGTCAGTTAAAAACACCTGGACCAGTCAACATCCGGCTTTCGTATGGAAGCATGTGCTTTTGCAAGACCAACGTCTTGAGTTCTGCAATGAAACTGTAATGGATAATTAGCCAAAATGTGTCATCTATCAATTCTCTCCCGAAGAAAGTGATCTCCAGCAGCCTGGAAACTACAGAGGTTCTGCCTGTTTGCTATTGCCGCAAAAGTCTACAACTTATCGATCCCATTCTTAGAAGGAATTAAAATTCGTAGGAATGTACATCTACCCTACCACAGATTCTTGCACTACCAAAAATGAAAAAATGAGTCTCCAAGAGAAGAGCACGTAGTCTTTGGAAACCTCTCAACGGCCTTTGAGAGTGTGAACTGGAAAGCAACGACGCACATTTATTTAATTTGCTTAATTATATATCCCTGACGAGAAAGTAAGAGCATTTGCTATAATGACAACCCAACTAGATTTGTGCAGAACATGGATGTCCCATCGAGGAATTCACGACAACGGCAGGAATTTTTCGAGGGGGCATACTTGTTCCTTTCCTTTTCGTTATTGTGACCGGTGTGAAAGTAACCATAATCCGGCAGGTATCATAGTCCGGGTTCCATAGACGACAACGGAATAAAGCGTGAAACTAATGTTGCGTGAAGAGTCAACTGAATCGATTGCCCTATTATTGTTCCCGGACTGTGAGCCCGGAGGACTATATCTCCTGCCACACTGGCAACATAATGTACCTGTCGGCAGACATAGACACCATGAATGATAAAGGGTCTCACAATTTGCAGAAAATGTGGGTGTGAAAGTCAAGAATCACATGACCGATCAAGATTTTGTTGACTATGTTACATTGACTGCAGAACTTATATCATCTGCTCAAGATCTGCTCACTGCATTTGAAGAGTTAGCCGCTAAATTGCGACTAATGCCGAATGCAATGAAGACAATGCATGATTCTCAATGAAAAGGTAGATTATCCTATCAGCACAATGAATGGTACAAACATCAAATGAAGTAGAGGATTTTAATATCCATGGTCCCATGTACAGAAAGGACTTCTTGACAGAAAAGGGCAAGCATGGTGTGCCTGATATCATACGGAACTTTAATGTCACCAGAGCAACTAAGATTGCCTTCTTCAGGGCCTTTGTGGAAAACATCGTACTGCTCCAGGACCTGTTAAATGGCACTTATACCCAGGTTACTGAATTTAAAATATCTCCTTGAAGAAACATCGTACCAAACGTCAGATGTATCATGTGTGGTTATAGGTCTCACCTTGTTACAAACAGGTATTACCTATACTCATCAACTCCAGAACCATCTGATAGAATGGTAATAAGAATTGCAAAATTTAGAATAAAATTAAAAGTTCTGATCCAGAAGAAATGCATTTACTGCCATCTTGAAGATCCCAATGTCAGGAGTGCTGGGAAGACAGATTCTGAGAGTGAGTTCCAAAGTAGATTTGTTCTTGGCACGTAGAAGTTTGAAATGAAGCTCGGTGTTTGACCTTGAAATTTGACAGCAAATGGGCGTTTGCTAACTAATAACCTTTGTAATTCTTGTGAAGCTTACTTTCATTGGGATGATGTTGGATGGCTCCACAGATGGCTGCAGAAATAAGTGCCGGTAGAACACACGCACAGAGACGCGATATTTCTTATGTGCTCCAGAAGAACTTTGCTAGCTGTCAGCGGTTCACCAATCGCGTAAGGAGACGGACGGCTTCGCCTGCAGTCTTATCTACAATCATCGAAAAAAGTTCTTCGAACGCTGCATTTTGCTTTTGATTTGAGGATTACTAGGGGATCCCTCAAGCCTAAAAGGCTCAAAATAAGGTTGAGCCCTACTCAAGATACACTAATAGATCTGAGAGGTGTTTTAGGTCAATTCGAGGGTGCTGATTTCAAATCTACTGCATGCAAATCCATAACTTGGTGGAAAGTGGTGAAATTCTTGTTTTAAAGGCACTACCCGATTTTAAATAAACATTGTTTTTAATACATACAATTAATGCTCACATTTCAAGAAAATTTCAACGGCACATACCAGGTCAGACATTAAATTTGTTTGATTTTTTACTAGAATGGATGAAAACCTCTAACCTTAAGTGCTAAAGGGGTACAACCTGATTTAAGAGCTAGCAGTAAAGCCACCACCTTTGGTGAATATTATCTACACCTGAGACTTGCTCGCTTTGTTCTGTTAAATGATGAAACCCCTGCGGGTTCGGGGTTTAAGAATTGGCACAACCGACGGTTGCCCTGACCCCAGACATCCAGATACCGGGCCGTGGTGTTGTTCGACGAGCTGGGGTGATGGGTTCTTTTAGCACAAGAGGCGGGTGGGTGCTGCACAGACGGACTTAGGGGGGCAGGCAAACGGGTGTCGGGTGGTAGCCGGTGGTTTAGACAGGAGGCCGCGGACAGTGACCTCGTCGTGTATCGACGGATAGGTGGTTCAACGGAGGGAGGAGCGGGGGAGGTCGCGTCATGGCGGGGGGCGGTGCTCTAGCGCAAACGATGGTCGTTGAGACCTTGGCGTGCAACCACGATGTGTTCCTGCATGTCGTAATGATGCGACTAACATGGGCCCCTGCTTGTTCGGGGTGAAGAATTGATCCGCTTCGTTTCCATGCCTCTCGTAAGATGCGACTAAATGGGACATCTCGTCAATTAAACCTGACTGCTTGCTCATATGATATTGGTTACTTTTGTATACCGTGGAACTGTTTTAGATCATCTGAGATTGTTTTTTAATTTATGTAATTGATAATTGTTTGGTTGTTTTTGTGTTTTTGTTTTTACTTTGTTAGATTATGATCATCCTGTAACCATTTTAATTTCTGTGTTTATGATAGCTTAACATAAACCATTTTTTTTTTTAATAAATCTGGTGGGTTTAAGCTTGATCCCCCTAACAGAAATTTTGGTATGGGTGTGTTTTGTATTTATTGTTTAAATTACCTGCGGGTTTCGGGTTAATAATTGGCCCTATGTGGTCCCTGAATGTCGTAAAAGGCGACTAAAAGGGACAACTTGTTTGCCGTGATTTGCGACTCGTGTCGGAGGAGGAGATGATCCTGGAAGTTGAGGTGAAGCTGTGCTGCGTGCAGTGGACTCAACACACGCTTCGGCCTCAATTCCTCCTGACGAGAGTTGTTTATTCCTGGATTCAACCACGGCTGTGGCGTCTTGCCTCTAAAGACTCATTATGCCTTAGGAATTGTTTATGGGAGACATATTGGGTACATTATCTACCCTTGTTACGTAATTGCGTCCTGGGCCCTTTAAGCAGCGGCTGCTAACATGTCAATTGAGGAGGGCGCCTTTTTTGCTTTTTTTAGTTTCCTTTAGTATATCTCTGGGGTATCCTTGTCATAAGTGAGTGATGATTTGCCACTTACATGTATTGTGTCCCCGGTTGGGCCTCCGTGTGGGTGGGGAGCGCTGGAGATGAATCTCAATACTTTTCATTATGAATTCTCAACAACAAACCTTGCAAAATCCCTGTTAAACGTAAAAGAGATTGTGATCCGGATCCTGTAGTTGATGATTATTGGCCTCACGTTTTATTGATTTAAGGCATTGATGATAACAACCCTGTCAAAATCTTTTCCCCTTTTGCTGTAAGCAAGGGTATTGAAGGCGTTGCTGGCAATGTGAGAATATTAAGAACTCAGGTCTGGGTATTTTTGGTGGAGGTTGACCGAAGATTCAGTCGGATAACTTCAAAATGACTACCAGCTTGGCCCAAGTTCCCAGTTAGAGTTCGCCTCATAGAACTCTTAACTCTAAGAAGGGTGTAATTAATTGTCATGATATTAAGAATTGTTCTGAGATGAAATTTGAGTGGGTTGGGCATCTCAAATGGCACCATATTCATATAAATTATGATTCAAGAGGATGGTAAAAAATTCATTACGGTGTACGTTAGCTTACCTTTCAATGCTGCTAACTTTACCCAAGTCAGTTACAAGTTGGTTACCTTCAGGTGCAAGTAGAGGATTACATCCTAGCCCACAAGATGTTTTAATGTTCAACGTGTTGCCACTTTAAGACGTATTGCGGAGGTCAGAAGTTTGTGAAAAAGTGTGGCAAAGAGGGCCACAATGATCCAATTTTAAGGAACCTGCTAATGTGTGAATTGCAGTGGTAATCACTCGGCAAATTCTAGCTCCTGTCCTAAATGGGTAAAAGAAAAAAATAAAACATCCAAGTGACAGGAAACATGACTTATAAAAAGGGGCCATAGATACTCTTTCGTTCCAGGTTTCCGGATCAAAAGATTATGCTGATGTTGTGAAAATGGGCAAAAATCAATTTCTTCTAAGACACCATTTTCCCAAACAGATCGTGTTTGGCCTAATGATTTTGCCCTCCTCAACAGTATTTAGAATTGTAAGGGAAAAATACAATTGATAATAATATTGCAAACTAGATTACTTTGCCTAGTAGATCTCATAGGCTTCCTATAGATCCTGTTAATAAACAATCAAGTCATCCAGTTCAGACTGTTCGTCATCTACTAAACTCCGAAGTAAATCTGTAGAAAAGAAAGACTACAAAAATAAAAACTGGAGTAACTGATAAAGGTCAACCTAGTTTCCTCACAAGCCAAAGAAACTAGATAATCCCAATCAATTAAACCCACCTAATTCTGACTCGTTCAAAAAATCAGGTAATACTAAACATTCGCAATCATTAAAATTTCAAAGGATCAACGACCTATCAGCTGTATAAAAGTTTGATGCACTTTGGTCAGGTGATGAGGAGGGCATTGACTTTTTGTCCTGAACCCTGAACTTAAGTGATGGTAGGAAGAGGTCCGCTAATTCGTAAAGTGACACATTCTACAGTGTGATTCTGCAATGGAATTTCAGAGCTTAGACCCAATTATGAAGAGGTTAATGCCCTATAACTGACCATAACCCCTCTATTCTTTTCTTCAAGAAACTCGTCTTAAAGACAGTGATTCTAACAAAGTTTGTTTTAAGTGTACGATTCGTATAACAAAAAGCTGTATCCCCAGTGGATAATCGAGCTTATTGGAGGGGCATCTATACTGATTAATGGTGGAGTCCCTCATTCGTCTTACAACTTAATACCAATTTGGAACGCAGTTGCTGTAAAGTTACTCGTCACCGCACAATAACTGTTTGTTCTGTTACTTCATCCTAAATATAAATTAAGTTTAGATGAAATTGATGATTTGATTGTCACTTCCTTCTCCCTTCCTTTAGGTAGGTGAACTTCAAAGCCCATAGTGAACTTTGTGGGTTGCAGAGACCATCGGTTAGGTGTCATTGTAGAATCTTATTTGGAGAAATCAATTCTTGAGTTTGATGATGGTTCTATACATTCATCAATTCTGCGACTGGTACTCCATCAGCTATTGATTTAGCAATTTGGTGTCCCACTACTATTTTATGGACCTTTTGTTGGGAGTCATGATGATCAGTGTGGTATTGATCATTTTCAATCTTAATAGATTTAATAAGCCAATGCCGTGAAGAGCGCGTTCCTAAATTGCAACTTCATAAGGCCAACTGGCCAGAGTTTAATGATACTGTGTTAGCTTTAATTAATAGGCAATCTTTTGTTAACATTGAAGATCCGCTTTCTTATTCTCTGACATTTTGATTGATATAGCCAATAAATCAATTCCCAGTCGTCTTCCAAAGCTTATAGTAAACACAACCATGGTTTAATGCTGAATGTAAAGTCGTTATTGATTATCGCAAAAGTGCATTGCAGTTTTTAAAAAATACGACCAACAAAGAACAACTTAAGAAATTATCAACGCCCCGTGCTAAAGCTCGTCGCATTATTAAAAAAGTAACGGGAGTCTTGGGGAGGCAATATGTACCCAAGTTAAATTCTAGAACTCCTGTCAAACGCGTGGGATATGGTTAGGAAAATAAGTTGGAAAACAATTGAATAATACCACTCTCATTCAATAAAATCTGATGGTAGTAAATGTACATAAGCTCATATATTGCCATTTATTGGCGATGATTTGAACACAATTCTTCAGCAATCATTATACTCATACATTTCAAGTTGAAAAATACTGGGCTGAAAACAGAAATTAGATTTTCATCCAATGAGCAAGGAGTATAAAATAGTTCATTTAGCATGTTATAAAGAGGGAAACAAAAAAAAAGAAAAAAAAAAGAAAAAGAAAAAAAGAGGAAGAAAAAAAAGAGCTTAAGTTACTCTCTTCGTAAATGTCATGAATACTGCTCTGGGCCAGATGAAATCCATTATCACTTTCTTAAGCATCTTCCACAAGAATCCATTCTTGTATTGCTTGATATTTTCAATAATATTGGGAGGCTGGATTTCCCAAATGTATGGCGTGAACCTACAATTATTCGTTCCAAAGCCAGGGAAAGATGCGACCAAGTCAACAAATTATCGTCCAACCTCCCTTACCAGTTGTTTATGTAAGACCATGTAAGGATGATTAATGCTCGTCTTGTTTGGTTCGTGGAAAGTAATGGACTGATATCTAAGGTCAAAGTGGTTTTTCCGGCAGTGCGTATACTTATTGACCACTGGTTCGTCTTGAAACTTTTATTCGTGATGGTTTGTTGTTAGAGGACATCATGTCTGTCGTATTTCTCTTGATCGAGAGAAGGCCTATGATCCGACTTGTAATATTGTATTTTGAGGTTGCGTAAGTTAGACTAAGAGGTAAATGCCTTTTTTTAATATTTTTGACAGATTGTGGTTTTTTTTTTTTTAAAAGGGGTTTCGTTTTGGAACAGTTTTATCAGAAATTCATAATCAAGAGATGGTGTTCCACAGGTAGGATTCTCTCTGTTTACTCTATTTCTTTGAAAATTACTAGTATTGCCAAAGTGTCAATGCAGGAATTGAGAGGTCCTTGTTTGTAGCTGATTTCTCTATTTCCTATCCTTCATCAAATATTGGTTCTATAGAAGACACAGCAAATTGCCTGAATAAGATTCAACAGTGGGCTGATGAAATGGTTTCCTTTCTCTAAAACTAAACTGTTTGTAATTCATGTTTTGCAACAAAAGACTCCTTAACTTGACCAGAATTAAAATGATGGTTCTCTATTCCATTCGTTTCACAGCTAAATTCTTGGGGCTTAATAATTTGACAGTCATTGAACTTCAAGCTCATATTACTATTGCGGAAGAGATGTCAAAGGTCTGATCTTTTAAAAATAGTTTCTAAGATGGACTGGTGTGCAGATCGCTCAGTTTTGCTTCGCCTTTATAGATCACTTGTGAGATCAAATTGGATTATGGTTGCATTGTTTCTAGTTCTGCTCGTAAGTCATTTTGAAAAAGCTGAACCTATGCAGAATCAAGGTCTTCGACTATGCTTGGGTTGCTTTTTCGTACCTCTCCTATGCAAAGCTTATATGTCGAAGCTAATGACCCTCCATTACATCTAAGATGGGAAAATGTAGCTCTTCAATAGCTCTAGAAACTTAAAGTTATGCTGATATCCCAACACCTGAGAGCACCTTTTCGCCTAAACTTTACCAACTTCTACTACTAGTAAACCTACTTCTATTCCATCTTTTGGAATCCGTATAAAGAGGGATTTTCACTACAGGTATGTCCTAATGCTGTAAATTCGTCATTGATTTTCCTATTAGTCCCCCTTGGACAATGTTGACCTTGATATGCCTATACTTTATGTCATATAAGAAGGTTCTAACTGATGATCTTGTTTTTCAAGCTAATTTGATGATCTTAATCATAATATCATCAACATCGAGCTATGTATCAGATGGGTCCTAAGGTTTTGGAAAGGCTGCTGCAGCTTTTTAAGTCTGCGTGATCATCGTCAGTTTAGGTTACCTGATAATGCTTTCTATGTTCACTGCTGAATTGAAGGACAAGTTGGCCTTAGAATTAGCTGAAAATTTGCAAAGGAGAGTCATTTCATTATAGTTACGATTCACTAGCTAGTCTTATGGCTTTGAAAGTCCGAGAATGTCGTCAGCCCTATATTGCTGATTTGTTGGAAGTATGCTTCCATTTGTCTCAATTGAATAACCACGTTGTTTTAGCTTGGATTCCGATTCACATTGGTATTCAAGGCAATGAAAAGGTTTATGGTTTGGCGAAAAATGCCCCTTAATAGGAATATAACAACATTGAAATCCCTTTACAGATTTTAAGGCTTCCGTTAATAGCTATATCAGAACTAGGTGGCAAATGCTGTGTGTCTTCATTTCCTAATAATAAAATGCAAGCTTTTCACCACTGTTGGAGCTGTGGGTAGTTCAGGTTTGATTGGACTAAGGGACGAGATTGTATTAGCCCGATGTAAAATTGGTCATACTTATATGACCCATAGTCATTTGCTTAAGGGTGATCCAGTCCCTTCGGTGTATTCCTTGTATTGTGCCTGTCTGTGAAACATGTATACTTGAGTGCGTTGAATTATGCGCTTATTCGTAGTAAATATTACAGTGTCCCATATTTGAAAACCTTTTTCAAGATATTAGGCCTCTAGGTGATTAATTTCCTGAAGGCGGCATTTTGTATAAATATTTTTAACTTTTAAAAAGGTTGTGATTAGTAGTTATTGTGATGTATGTTTTAAGGTTTGATGTTTTTAAACGGAATCTATATAAAACGTAATGACACGATATACACAATTGTGTTGAGTTGTCGTTAAATTTTGATACTCACTCACTCACTCACGCACTCCTTTTAATATGAATTACTCTAAAATGCATTTTACAGGGTGATAAAAAAAAAACTTGACCCAGATTGTATCCGCCATTTTTGAATTTTTAAATAACATATCGTCTAACATTTTGGTGTCATCGGAAAGCCAATTGCATATCTTTAACTGCTGCCAAGATATTCCCATCGGATAAGTATAGACCGAGCAACATTCTTTTAAATCGAGTAGTCAGTTTTACCCCTATCCACGGATTCCCATCTAAATACACGGTGGCCAACTCAGCAAATGACTCCCAAATGATGAGAAGGGTCTTCCATGTTTCATGGGATATAGTGGTATCTCAAAGGTGAAAAGGTTCCCTCCGCCACCCCAACGCACTCCCCCCCCCCCCTCCCTCGCCCTCCCAGACCCCCTCACAACAGAGCCCCACCCACTCGACCTTTGTTTTCCAACGCCCCCCGTTTATGTTTCTCTGTGCCCCCTCCCCCGGGGGCCCCCGGGCGCTCCTCTCAACTCGGTCCCGCTCACGCCCCGGGACCCGCCCCTTATCGGGCCCATCTTACCTGCGTCCCCTTGCTGGGCCGCGTCAGTACGAGGCCCGCGCTCCCTCGGCCAAGCCCGTCCATAGCGTGTTTTTTGTTTACCTCCCCGACTCCCGGCCACCGCACCGTTGTCTCGTGGCAGGCTCGACGTCACGACCTATTTCTTTCCGGGTCCGGAGGGCGGGCCTCCATCGCGTCGCGGCCGCTCTGCGCCCCCCTCCCACCCGCGTCAAGGCCTTTGCCCCCCGCCCCACGCACGGGCCTGCCCAATCTCCCCCTCGCCTCTGCGCCCCACTGGGGGGCGCCACCCCGTCCGTATCGGCGGCTCTCGAGGGCTCCGGCCGGGTGGCCATCTGCGCAGGCTCTTTCCTGATAGGGGGATGGGTCCCCTTCCGCCGTGGCTGCGCGGGCTCCTTTCGCGGGCAGACAGGCCCCCGCGCCCCGGAGGTATCTCTCCTGTTTCGTGTCCTCCTCCTGTGTCCCCAATCCCTCCTCCGACTCGTCTCGCGGCGTCGCCGGTGGTCCGCCGCACCCGCTGAATGGGATTGGCCCATGCGGGGCGGGCTGGACAGCGCGGACCCCGGGAGATCGCAGTCGTCCCGGGGATCGTGACCACGCTTCGACCACAGTATCACGGGCCCCGGTGTCTCGTGGGCCGCCGCTGCGGGAATTCATTGGCCGCCGCGCGCCGAAGGAGGGGAGCTCGCGGGCGAGTGTTCGCCCCCATTCCCGGGCGTCGCCCTCATTTCGTTTTTTTACCTTTCTATTCAAAACACTCTTTTTAAATTTGGCCTATTTTTGTCTACAAATATAGACAATACTTTAAACTCAAAGGGTTGTCACCGATGTCTGTTCCGTCATATGGTATGATTCATTCAAGTTCTCCAGAAACTGATACATGATCAAGTTAATTTATTTTTCAAATGATTTTTATGAGTGATGAGGACTTAAACGTGTTAATAGGTCATCGGTGTACATTGCGGAAGGAAGGGTAATAAGGATAGTTGAGGGGGCTTGGGCAAGGAGTGTGGGGGTAGTGGGTAGAGGGTTTAAGGGGGGAACGTAAGTACGGGGGTGGACTAGGATGCTGTGGGTGAGAGGCTGTGGGGGGGGTGGGAAAAGGGGGGGGGAGAAACTGTAAGGAGGTTGGGAAAAATGTGGATTGGGGGGCCTGATTTTGTGGGGTAAATAGCGTCACATGTATTCTGCAGTCATCAATAGCCCGATTTTTTCTGGACACTGATTCGCTTCGCCTGAACGCCGTTCACTTCAATGCGAATCCGTGACAGAGCGCAAAAAGGACTACTTGATTCAAACGACTGTAGCGCGGTCTATACCTCAACCGATGTGAATGATCTTTGCCACAAAATACAGATATGAAACTAAGCTTTCAGATGATGACAAACATGTTTAGATATGTTTACTAAAAATTCAAATGGCTGACACAATCAGTTCAGTTTTATTTTTACTCACCCGTTAATAGTTCTTGAAAGAAGAGAAGACAATTATGAGGTTTGTAGGGGAATGGTCTGTACAAACGTAGGAAAAAGTAAGTTTGTTGAAAAACACCCCATTCCTCTGTCTTAATAATGATGGTGTAAATTTGCAAATGTAAACAATAAAAGTGAAGTGAATGTAGTTTTGGTCTTAGGGATATCATCTACCTACTAAATACTACTAAATGAGATCTGGCCCGGCTGTCCGGCATGCGTTTCGTTATGCTGTGACATATGTGGCTGAATATGGACACGAGGTAGGGGAAAAAGTCTGACCTTTGTTTTTCAGGCTTTTCAAATTGACCTACAAAGAAAAAAGGTCATAGATGCATCCTAGAGGTCCATTTGCATAGAAATGCCTAGACAACCAAAATTGGTCAAAGAATGGCCGTGACCTGATCACAGAACAAATCTTAGGTCCACTATTGCCTCAATGTCACACACGGTGGTAAATGCACTATTTTCTTCAGAATTGGGATTCATGGAAAAGCTGAGAATGCTTTGTATTGGAGCTATGAGTCGTCCCTACTGCATGATAAATATAAAACCTGGCGTTTTGGATGGGTGTCCCCCCTTTATTTATGCGTCCCATCTTATAGATGATGACCATTGCACCACGATTTCTGGACTTTCTTCTGTCTTTTCAACTCTGACTTGTTGGGGTCCGTTTGCCTCATACGTAACTACCATTGGGTAATGGTTGACGCCATAAGTCACGTTGCTGAGCTTGTATTTTTCATTTCTTTGCATCAAAGCACTTGAAGAAGCCTTTCAAGTGTCTTTTTAGCGTTTCTTAGGAGCACCACTTGACCATTTCCCAGACGGCAGTTCGCTAAAGAACATCTGTTTTGGAATACGTAATCTACCATTCTGACCATCTGACCGGAACATTCTGGATTTATGTTTTTTTTTTTCAGCAGCGGGTATGGATACCCCCCCCAACCCCCCCCCCGAGGGAACAAGGGACGAGGAGGGTATAGTAGGCGGGGAGTATAAGAGGGGCGGAGGTCATCATTTGGGATCGAGTGAGACTCTCTCTTAGCAGTTAAGATTGGAAGCGATTCAGAGATCTGCATGTCCTTGGTAGCAGTCCAAGTTTCGCAGCCATAAAAATATAATACGGCATACGATGGCACATAGCATACATCACCTACATAAACACTGGGCTTTATAAAAGCGCCCATTTCATATAGATCCGGCGCATTAAACACACAACAACAGAAACGAGCAAAAACAAAACCTTTATAAACTACATGATGAGAAAGCTGTGTGGATAAAGATGTGATTTAGTATTTTATAAAAGTATACAGCTAGTTGGATGAGCGAATGGTGATGGGTAATTCGTTCCATATGCCTGGTGCCAGCTAGTGCGAAAGCCTTGTTGGCGGCTGATCAAAGTAATTTCGCTGAGTAGTTTGGCTGAGCAAGGCGTGTGGTATCAAGTGCAGACACGGAGTCCAGGACCAGATTGAATATGGTGATAATCAACAAATATAAGTAGTCCGGTGCGAGTCCCTTCAGCTTTGTACACATAAAGCAGAATTTATACCAGGCACACTTTGTGCTTGGTGTAAAGTGTGATACATCTCTTCACCATATCCCCATACCTGAATCAAGAGGCGATCAATTGCAGCACTGACTTTAGCGATCCGGTTGTTAACTTCTGAAGCGATGTCGACCGAATGGGATAGGGTACTCCCCAAATAGCAGGAAGCTTTTCATTCTTGACATACTGGTTGGTTCAACATGGGTTTACTATACACTGTTAAATGTTCCTGAAAATAACGGTGCGGTTTGACTGTTAAGTGGGGAATCAAAACGTGGCAAATAAACTGTAAAAAGGGACTCTAAACGTGCAAAAGTGAACTGTAAAAACACGTGATTTTAACTGGTTGTGAGTCCCAGCTGCCATCAAACGCTCTTATTTTAATGAACATTTTACAGTGTAAGGTTAGTTGGTGGAACGGTGGTCCAGCCGACTTGACAAAGGCAGAGGATAGCAGATTTACGGTTTCACATCAGTGTGCATCTCAGTTTTCTGAGGCCACATCGAGAGCACGGTCATCGCAAGGTAGCTCACAAGCTGTTCCTTCTTGAATCTTAATTGGTTTGTTTTTGATTTTCTAATTTTTAAAAAAAACAAGCCAACAATCAATCTTTTGTTGTATTTTATAGCTAATTGAGTCATTTGTGAAGGCATATTGAAGCATCGCTGAAAACATCATACTGGATAGTAATTGTGCCAAACACAACCTTTTTTGACTCCATTTTTGACTGGTAATCTGGCAGATGATGCGTTTTGATCTTCTAGCTTGTCAATCATGCCATCATGAAACTGGCGCGCCATGGTGATGAGTTTCTCTGGGGAACCAAATTTGGACGATTTTCCACAACCCTTCAAGGCAACTGATCAAAATGCCTTTGTTAATCGACAAAGGTGCGAACATTTTTGCTCTTGGCACTTCTGTTGGAGTTGGGCGACGCCGGGGGTCGACGTAATTAAGGGACAAACAGCATCTTGTTTGTATCAGTGTTGTAGTCTTATATAAATCAAGGTATTTTTTTTTACCATTTTTGCCATTCATACAGCAAAATTGGTATTTATTTGGCCGTGATGGGTGCCAAAGTAAGCATACACATTCTACCTAAAAATAGGAAAAATTTGTCGTATTTGTCTTACAGTGCATCATAACGTCATTTTATTGGCATTTTACATAGTACAGTATAGGAAGGTGGCAACCACCCACTATTTCCGACATTGCAACTGAAGAATCGCTGAAGATAGTACCCCCAATTGTTTTTTGCTAAAATTACCGCGAAGGATGAACTTACATTAGTAAAAGCCATAGATCATATTCGTTTGCGTATGGTTGCGACGGGAATCATATTGTTAGGAGGGGTAGTGGACCCTCCCACCTTGGTCGGACGAGAGTTAAAAAATAAGGAAAAAATCGGGTGGTAATTCCCTTTAAAACCCACTTTCCACCAATGTGCTATTTTGTATTGGTTTTCTATTTGAAATCAGGACCCTCAAAGGTGACCTAAAACACTTATTAAACAGTTTAGAAAAATTAGTGTATGTTGACGCATGGGTTTGGATATGGACGACTATATTATAAAATAAGGGAAAATCGGGTAATTTCCCTTTTAAAATTCAAACTTTCACCAATGTGGTGATTTTGTTTGGTCTATTTTAAAATCAGCACCCACAAATTGACATAAAACAAATTCCTAAACTTTTGGCCAAAATGAGATTAGTGGGATCTTGCGCATGGTTTGATATGGCTATATTCAAAAATATTTAGTAAAATCGGGTAGTCCCCCTTTAAAATCACTTTCCACCCACTAGTGACAATTTTTCATGGTGCATATTCGTAATCAGCACCCTCGAATTCTCCGAAACCATTCTCAAACCTTTTAGTGTATGTTGAGTAGGGGTCCCTCAAATATGTCACCATGGATCCCTACTATATCTGTTTTGGGGTATGTTTATTTTATGTGTGTAAATATTATCTCTGTTCTTCCATGCCTAGACTATCTTGAGAGCAAATTGAAGAATTTATAGTTGTGGAAAAGTGCCAGTGACCGCTTTAAATTTAGGTTTCTTTTTATTGCCAAATGATTGCCAGGTTGCATCAAAACGTTTATGAAAACGTGTGCAAAATACTCACAAAAAGAAATCATAATAAAAAAATCACAACATTAATATAACGTTCCGTTGTCAACAAACTATTTCATTTAGTCACGTGCGTTATTTTGCAGTAAGAAAAAACTCCAAAAAGTTTTTGGTTTAGCTTAGTTGGCATGGTTTTTTATGATACGTTTTTACAATCATTTTTAAAGTGTCATCTGGTAACGTTATAGGGTTAAGGTTGAATATATAGGGTTAGGTATATGTTTCTTGTTTGCCCGGGGGCCACTTGTATTCAAGGTGGATATGAGCGTGACATGGGCTTTTCAAAATGCAACCCTAACACGTATTTTCAAAACCGACTAAAAACAAGCTAAAACTACCCCTAAAACAAGTATTGTATATGTTTATTTATGAATCCCTCAACAAGTACATAGTGCATTGAATCGTAATTAACCCTTGATTTATCTTGCTTTGGCTTTAACTTCCCACGTTCCTGATTACAATATTTGGTATGATTTTGATCCATGCTTAATGAATAACATGACCATTTTCAGGGTTAAGAAAAACATACCCTTTTTTCCATTTTTGCTGTTTTTTGACACCCTAAACGATGTACGCGCGTAACATCGCCCTGTTTGGAAAAAAAACCACGCGTTTTTCTTGTTCACGCACATAATACCAACTTTGAATACAATGTCCCCCGGGCGTGTTTTGCAGGTTTGGTACAAATCGGTATGTTTTCAAGGGGCCATTTTCTTGATCCACAGCCCCTCGTCCACGATTTACCCCCAAACAAGTAGGAGCGTCTATATATTTATACCGTTGGTCTCATGATGTAATGTATTTTATGTGTTTAATCTGATGTGTAAATTCGATCTACTACCTGGAAGAAATGTCTTCCACTTATTGTAATTTCTGCAAACGGAAGCAAATGATAACACAGTGGAATAACGTACGTAAAAAAGCCCATCAAACATAAATACCAAGTTGAATCAACAAACACAATTCTGCAAGGATGTAAAGATATCTTGACCTTAATGCAAATCACTATATCATAGATTTGGTGTTGTTTTTTTTTAAATAAAACCCATCTAATAACTTCCAAAAAATTTTGAAAAATGAAAGAAATCGATTAAAAAATAAGCCCGATATGACCAATTGATTGTAAACACAAAACAAACAAAGACACCCCTTTTTTCTCGCCATTTTTTTTTTTTTTTAACTTGAATTTGAACTTGTGTTTGTGAGAATGTCATACAATATAAATACCATGATGCCTTGTCCAACATTAATGCTATATTTTTCTTTATTAATTTTCAAATACGGATGATCAATGAATTTATTTTGTACAAATGGTCCACCTGATATGACGAATCCAAACACCAATTACCCTGTTTGCAGAGCAAGAAAACTAGATCTTCCCATTGTTTAGGATATTACAAAGAGTTTAGTTCCTTATTGGCATAGCTTGTATCTATACCTAGATTACAGTAGTAGTGTTGAAACCCTTTTTATTTACACATCAAGATTAATTTTGTGTGAACATTAAATTCTTTTTGAAAATCAGTGAAGGAGATCATGGCTATTCATATCAAGTAAACAAAATAGCATGGGTCATCATTACTTTCATAATGCTATGCTCCGTATATCGTACGTTTATTCTGCTTAACTGTATAAATCCCATTGGAATGGAGGAAAAAGAGGTGTGCTTACAAAATTAGTCATATCTGGCTTAATTTTTAATCGTTTTCTTTCATTTTTTCAACATTGGAAGTATATCAGATTTGCTTTATTAAAACAACAACAAATCTATGATTCAGTGATTTTATCAAGGTCAAGTTCATCTGCAACCCTTGCACATTTTTTTTTGATTCACGTAGTATATTGAAACGAAATCGCAACGTCTGTATAACATCCATTACAACTAATTAATCTAGTTTTGTCAGTGTATATCCGCATATCCCTATATGAAAAAATCTGACAATCACCGCAAAAAAGTGAGGTAACGGTATTTTTGTTGCCAGATCTAGGAGCAATTTCCCACTATCCCAAGACAGGGATCCGCTCCGTGATTTTTCGTCAGGTCGGTTGTGAAGGTTTAAGGGACGGTAGGGATATGGTACCTACATTTCAGTGGTAATAAATAGATCACTTAACGTCTTGAAAAAAAATTGAAAAACAGTTAAAAACACTCTTAGGCCAAACGTCTAGCCGCTACTAATAGAAATTATCCTTCCAAAGTTAAGCTGATAACTGATTAATAAGTGATTAGATTTCCACGCGAAGGGTCCTAGGTTTAATTCTCAATACAATTATAAACTTGTGCTAGGGCAGCATGTTTTATGTAGATATGTAGAAAACCTTGTAAAGTACAACTAAAATGTAATATTGAAACGTTTTCGTCCCGGGGTTTTCATAACCAAAATGATACATTTTTGACGTTCTAAAATCGTTAAATGGGTAGCTGGTGAATGAGGTTAGTTTCTAGATGTTTCTTTTTGTGTATTGGTGAAAATCAATGAACATATGTCGGTTTGATGAGCTCATAAATACAATACACAACAATTTCTTCTTCTTCTTCTTCTTCAACCCTTGTCATACCAAGCCATGCTTTCCTATATTTGGCCACACCCAGGTCAACCTGCTTTCCATCTTCTTTAATGCTGCCCGCCCATCTCTTCTTTGGTATTCATCTTCTTCTTCTGTTATCCACCTTCATCTCCATTGCCCATCTTATTAAACTCTGATCACCCATCGTCTGTACATGACCATACCATCTTAGACAAGACTCTTGCACTTTCTCTCCGATTCCTATTACTGTCACGTCCTGCCTGATATAATCATTTCTCATGTGGTCAAACAGGGCGATCCCTCTAGTACCTCTGAGGTACTTCATCTCTGTTGTCTCCAATCTTCTTTTGTGAGCTTTCTTCACTGCCCAGGTTTCAGCATCATAGTAATCAGTCCAGAAGAAAGCGTACAAGTACGTATACGTACAAGTACGTACATGCGTCATAATTTCCCACAATGCAATGCAACTGTTTTAAAGAAATACACATGGTTTCACCCCGGGACAGTTTATTTTTACAATTCTGAAGCTGCAGTCTTCACTACATAGAGTTTTAAAGCTTTTCAATAAAATGTATTTGTGGATTTTTGATACCTTTTTCAAATAAAAGATATTAATTAACTAAGAAAATTGATATGACGTCATCAGTGATATTTTTCAATAATTAAATTTCGACACATGAAATCAAAATTTTGACACATAGAATTTGTTTATAATGTTGTTTGGCATTAGTTCTCAAATTAATATCCTTTCTCGTCTCAATCTTTTTTGGTCAAATGTAAATGTATTTCTTATAATTTGGTGACGTACATTAGTGCTTGTACGTATCCGTACTTAGGTCGCTCGTCTGCACTTGGTAATGCTGGTCTCACATTGGACTTACAAATGAGAATCGTAAATTTCAAGGACATAGCTTGTCCATTGCATGGCTCTCCACACACCTTTTGCCAAGACCACTGGCACTCTGTAATCTAGCCTGTATCTCCCTTTCCAGCCATCCAAAGTTTTCCTTAAACTTTTTATTTTTTTTTCTTCCTTCCTAGCTACTATTAGTGATCCCCTGTTTGTTCACGCAACGGAAAAAAAAATATCTATGGTTTGTTTCCAATATGACATGAGGCGATCGTAGAGTAGGCAACCCTAGTCTAGGTCGTTTCCACTGAGGCCTACAATGTACAATCAAACCAAGTTGGGACTAATATGCCCACAGTAAACACAAACTCAGTCATCATTGTCCTAATACATACAATTTTCCCCAATTACAAACAGGACAGTTCCTTAGACCAAGATTCATGGGGGGGGACCAGAGTGATTTCAGTCGTGTAGTCTGCCTCTGCAGTGCACAGAGTTCATTGAGAGTTGAATTCGGAGGGTAGCATGGCCCTGTAGCTAAGGAAAACACACTAACTACTCTTTGAAAGCATCACAAAGGTCAATAGTCCTCCCAAAAACCACAGGGGAACTTTAAACATGGTTTTTTGTGATAATTAACGACTGTATGGACAATGTATCAAGTAGAAATATTTGTTTGGTTGCCAGCAGCAGTTACCACCGGATTGTGTGGAACCAAAAAGCCACAATCTGGGAGGTGTGCATTCAGAGGGTGCTGGACAAAAAACAGTCTTCCACAGATGCGCAAGATCAATACATCTATAGATTTGAATGCAGGTAAAGTAGGGGGAAGTTGATACCTGGTGTAGAATTACGTAATACGGGCTCATATCAGTGAGTAATGAAATATTACTCTGGTAATACGGGAAAAAATATAAATTGGGACATTAACCAATCCGCATTCACATCATGTCTACTAAATGCTAATTGAAAGTATCAACTGCTTCAGCACCTGCCACCCAATTCATAATACGCTCAATTTAGACAAATTATTTTCCGGTAACTCACTTCTATTACGTGAAGAAAGCACCACACTGTATAAGCAAGCTCAGCCATTTATCTTTCTGCTTGCTGCTTTATATTCTTCTTGCTAACAGAGTAATGGGTGAGTTAGCATTAGCCCAAGCTTGGATTGGCCTGAAATGAGAGAGAGGAAGGTACATTTGTGCACAGATGGAAAAACCTGAAGTATCCAAACATATGTATTTGTATATTACTGTACTTATGGCATTACCCTGCTTGCCCACGTGCGAATGTACGAATGCTTCTCCGTTGCGCATTCCCGGCAAAAATGAAGCTTTATATGGAACGCTAGGGCGAATAATCATCCATTCTCACTGTCATTGTTGCGTTTCGCGCGGCCTAATTGGTTAGGTGGCTTGCCTGTGCGCAAATTTACCAAAATTTCCCGGGTCGAATCCCGATGGGTTTCCCTTCTGCCATTTTATTCGGGTTCTCAATTCTGGGTTTTTGATCTGCTATACCAGTTATTGATTTTCTCATTTGGAATTGGGCATGAATCCAGAAAAAAGCATCCATTCCTTCGAAGGGATTTTAATCCGTCGGAGTTGCAACTCGCACTGGACATTTACATAGAAGCCACTTTCAAATAAGAGTAGGGTGAATACCCCTGGGAAACTGTTCCCAATCGGGGCCGTGTTAGGAGCCGTCCGTATCATGGATACACGCGGCCCAAGATCAGCTTACCCATTCCACTAATCCTGACAACTAGCCATTACCAATGACAGTACGACCCGACAACGAACGAACGAACGAAGCGCACATCACTCTATTGGTGAGTTTAGCTCACTGTACATCAGATTCCCTCTATGTTGACCGTTTTGCGCGGACTATATCCAGATGCCAGTTTAGCTCACGTGGCACCCGGTAAACACAAGTCCGATTCGTCCTCGACAAAGAGATAAAAACGTCAGTTCCTCCTCAATGGAACATCTCAATCCTTACATCTAACTTCTGCTTGCAGATCATCATATCGAGCCTACCTGATCATTCTGAGATTAGGGTTTTATCCCCGCTGTTTTTTCGGTATAAAACACAAGGCCTTACTGTGACAATTTTTGTGTCCGTGGGGAATGGTAGTTTCCAGTGAGGGTAAGCATGTTATTATTATAATGAGAGCGCATAGCAAGTACAGTACTCTTCACATAAACAACTATGAACTCATCATGTGATAAATGGGCCCCGAAAGATCCCCTGTCGGAAACGTTAGGAAGCGTCGTGACAGCCGCAAATAGTGGGTGGCCTTTGTTCACGGCTCTATCGTAAATGTTTAATGTGAATGCTAATGATTGAAGCTCTACGCAAGTTTTTTCCATGTCTATCATGTCTTATCATGTTTCACGGGAGTGCACCTGTGGTCCCGTGTAGAAAGCGGGGCCCCGACCCGCGCCCCAAAAGGTTTTGGTGAGTCGAGCCCCGCTGTGGCCAATGTTTTTCGCCATTAAGACGCTCTTAAACCTCACTATACTCAGTTCATTCAAAATAAAAGTATCTATGCCAACCTTTTTGATATTTACAGATATTTTTATCAATAAACCAAAACATCACGACTTTCTTTGGTTGGAATATCTTTATAATACATAAAAATTTAATGTCTCTTCTTTTTTTCAACGCCATCTTTTTTTTCGAAATAACAACTATTACATACGCTGTGTCACCAATTTGTTCTTTCCAAATCGTGTGGTATGTGCAATCGACATCATACAAGACAGTTTGAAAGTTAATACATTCTAAGCTATTTCGTTTTAACAAATCCATTGGCTCGCATTTCTTATTTTAAAGCTTATGATCCATAGATGCCATGTAATGAGTATCTAATGTGAACTAATTCGATGTGAGTATTTCTTTATGAGTGCCGATTGGCGCCATTATACAGATTTATAGGAACGGTTTGTTTTGTTCTCTGCTAGGTTGACTATAACAGACTGGTTACCTACAAAATTACAACAAACACCAAATAAAAAACAACTGGGCGGAAATGAACATTGTGTACATTTAAACCGTCCAAGGATACCTGGATGATGCCGATGTTCGCACCAATGGGTACATCTCCAAAGCACCAAAGGTCTCAACGCAAACACCATTAGTAGCTTACATGTTACTATCTGCTACTTGCTGTTTTGTAATGTACGTCACTGTGAGTGTGGGCGTGCGGATGTGTGCTCGCGATGTGTGGTGTGCAATCAGCCACACCATTAACAGCGCACCACTTTACACTCCTTTAAATGTACTTCACTTAAAAATGTGTAGAGAGTGGCCTCTCCGCGCGAAAGTATGTGTGGTGTGCTGTGTGTTGTTTCTGTTTGCGTGCGCGCGCGCAAGATGGAAACCGCCCCCCATCCCTACTTCTCTACCCGTAAAAAAAGGGACCCCGCCAGTCCCTGCGTCTAAATGACAAAATGCACTCCAACACGGTGATCTAGAGCTGTGTGTTCGTTGGTGAAAAGATTGTAGGCAATAAATTTGGTTAGGTATATGAACATCCTGATAGGAATAGTGATATATCCCAACTAGGGGAACAAGACCGGTTTCGTCTCTACGGTGGTTGTGATACTACATCAGTTGCGCGTGTGGGTGGCTTTCAGGGGACAAAACGGCTTAGGTAGTGTGTTTCGCTGATATCATAATTATGTCGTGTAGTTGTTAACCAACCCATTAGGTAAATGAAGGATATAGGTCATGGGGTAAAACACTGAGTACCGTGTATTCAAGTTCACTAATGACTTAAATAAGATTAGGATAAATTATGATTATCAGCAACAAGACCACGATAACCCAATCATGGTGAGTATGTTGTTGTCGTTGTGAGCATTGGTATACCTGATACCAGGCATCGCATACTGAGTTGCATAGATATAACGAATTCAGGATTTATTCATTTTCATTCATTGGTTGTTGTGCAGCGTTAAATTCATTGTGTATAAATGCGAACCAATGTAATCGCTTCAAGTGGCAGCGGACTTGGGTGTGGGGATTTTGTTGCCGGTACATACATTTTCCCATAAAATGGCGTCCGTGCTTGATAGTTCACGGTGGGTGGCATGTGAATTTAAAGCAACATTTTTTAAATCAATGCCGTATTGTGTATAAGCGATAAAGTAATGTTCGTTAGGTATACATGTTATAATGGACTGACTTGGATATCGCATGCGATGACCATGATGCATGAATGATATAAATAATTCTCTCTTTTCAAAGGCCTTTTTGGTATTGGTAGCGATATTTGCTCATCACATGTAAGAGTAAAAATTAGGATATGAATTCGCAAACGTTCCTATATAGGTATGACTCTAATACGATCCAGTATCTGTTTTTGGTTTGCTAGATGTTGAATGCTCATCTATCGACCGAAGTATTCGATATTAACTATATTTTTGATGAGCCTGGATATAGTGTTAGCGTGCAGCCTAATACAATTGTTTTTAAAACCAAATTTGGGTTAGACCCCTACGATAGATAGGAACGAACACACCTGTGTAAAGCGTCTAAGTAGTAACTAACCAACGACCTCGGATAGTATGATAGTCAGCATGGATTGCCCGAAGGCCGATCGAAGGGCACGGTCTCTCCCTGAAAAAGTAAAACAGGTAAAAATATCAAAGTAAAGAGGGACCGCCAGGCACTGCGTCATCATGACAAATGCCCTCCAACACGGTGATCTAGAGCTGTGTGTTCGTTTGTGAAAGATGGTAGGCATTAATTGTTTGATATAATGAACAATTCCATGATAGGAAATATTGATATATTCCCAAGGCTAGGGGGGAACAAGACCGTTTCGTCTCTACAGGTGGTTGTGAGACTAATCAGTTGCGCCGGTGTGTGGCGTTCAGGGGACAAAACGGCTTAGGTAGTGTGTTTCGCTGATATCATAATTATGTCGTGTAGTTGTTAACAACCCATGTAGGTAGATGAAGGATATAGGTCATGGTCACACAACTGAGTAACGTGTATTCAAGTCATACTAATTAATTAATATTAATTGGTTCGTATATAGTCAGCAAAAAGACCAGCGATAACATCATGGTGATTATGTTGTTGTCGTGGTGGAGCATTGAAACTGATACAAGGCTCGCATCCCTGAGTTGCCTGGATGCAACGAATTCAGGATTTATTAATTCATTGGTTGGTTGTGCAGCGTTAAAATTCAATTGTGTATAAAATGATTAACAAAGGTAATCGCTTCAAGTGGCACGGACTTGGGTGTTGTGATTTGGTTGCCGGTACTACCTTTCCCATTAAAATGGCCGTCCGTGCTTGATAGTTCACGGTGGGTGGCATGTGAATTTATAGCAACATTGGATCAAAATGTCCGTATTTTGGGTATACGCGCTACAGTAATGTCGTAGGTATACAGTTTATCAGTAACTGAATTGGAATATCGCATAGGATGACCATGATGCATGAGGATGAATAAATAATACATCTCTTTCAAGGGCCTTTTGGTATTGGTAGCGATATTTGCTCATGCCCATTTAAAGAGTAACAATTAGGATATGAATTCGCAAACGTCCTAGATAGGTATGACTCTAATACGATACCGAAAGGGTATCTGGTGTTTGGTTTGCTAGATGTTGAATGCTCATCTATCGACGATAGTATTCGATATTATATCTTTTTTGATAGAGCCTGGATATAGTGTTAGCGTGCAGCCTTATAAAATTGTTTAAAAAAACCAACTTTGGGTTGCCTCTGATTATAGGGAACGAACACACATGGGTAAAGCTATGCAAGTAGTAAACTACTCGGATAGTATATAGTCAGCCATGGATTGCCCGAAGCCGTCGAAGGCATACTGTCTCCCTGAATTCCAAGTAAAACAGGGTAAAAATCAAAGTAACGAAGGGACCGACAGGCACTGCGTCATAATGACAAATGGCCTCCAACACGCGGTTGATCTAGAGCTGTGTGTTCGTTGTTGAAACGATGGTGTAGGCATATAATTTGGTTAGATATAATGAACAATTCCATGATAGGATATTATAGAATATTGATATATTCCCAGCGCTAGGGGGGAACACGAGTTTAACCTATACCGCATATTGGACTACAAGGTCAATGTTACAAAGAAACACACTGATACATTGATATCTATTAGATAACCAAAACCAATTGACCTCAGTCACAAATACAACTTTACACCAACTAGTTGGAATATTTCCCATCTAACCACGCTCTGAAATGTGTACTCGCCAACGTAAGCTGCGCTGCACCTACTGATCTCACACACTTCCTCAATAAGCGCATAATAAGCTGCTTCGTCTGCGACACATGAGGGCCCCCACTGCGCTCGTGGTCTAACCTGTCCGACGCCCGTGTTTCCCAGTACTAATGCATAATCACAGAAGATACTGATTGCGCGGTGGCCGCGCGTGTGGCAGCATCAGTACACCCACACACACACACGGTTTTCGTGCCATCGAATGTATGGGAGAAAGAGGAGCGCCGTGACAGCGTGACGATTCCGAGTGTTCAGAACGGAAAGGAGCTGAAAGAGGGCCCCACTGCGCTCGGGGGGGTTCTAACCTGCCCGAACGCCAGAGTTTTCACATATATATAATGCATAACACAAAGAAGAAGTACTGATGCGCTGTGGTGGCAGCGCGTGTGGCAGCCATCAGTAAAACACAAAACACCACACACAAACGGTTTTTGTTACCCGAGTCCCGTTCTCGTGAACAGATTTTTACCCCAGTTTGTGTTTAAACCCCAGTCCCTGTTCCGTGAACAGATATTACAACCCAGGGGTCAAGTAATAGTTTGCAGTGACCCGGTCCAAAGGAGGAACCATGAAACTTGAAACTGAGAAACGTCGAGGTCCACAAACACAACACACACCAGGTTTATGCATTGAGTGTATGGGAGAGTGAGGAGCGCCGTGACAGCGGTGACGATTTCTGAAGTGTTCAGATGAAGGGAGCATGGAAAGAGGGCCACAGCACACACTGCGCTCGGGTCTACCTGTCCGACGGCCGGTTTTCCCCAAAATATATCCTAATGCATAAGCAGCAAGAATGAGATACTGATGGAGCTTTGGTGGCAGCGCTTGTGGCAGCATCAGTAACACATCACACACACGGTTTATGCATCGAACGTATGGGAGAATGAGGAGCGCCGTGGACAGGCGTGACAATTCCGAGTGTCAGGCCGAAAGGGAGCATGAAAAAGGGCCCCAATGCGCTCGGTGGGCCTGAGTTACCTGTCGCCGCTCCGAGTTTCCCCAGATATCTAAATGCATATAAGCACCAAGAAGATACTTATGCGCGGTGGCAGCGCTGTGTGGTCAAGCACAGTAACACCACAAACACACTACACACGTTTTTGTTAACCCAGTCCCTGTTCTCGTGAACAGTTTTTTACCCCAGTTTGTGTTAGTCCCTTTTCTCGTGAACAGATTTTACAACCCAGGGGGCAAGCCTAATTTGCAGTGACCGCGCTCCAAAGTAAGCGAACGCTGAACCTAAACTGAACTGAGACGACGTCAACTTTGTTGAACGCACACAATCCGCAACAACGATATCGTCTTGCCTCTTTGCACCTACAACAACCCCAGTCTAAAAACGACCGCAGCCGTTAAGAAATTTATCCACCTAAAAAGTATCAACACCAGCGACGTGGACAAGACCGTAATCGAGCCAACTACTCAATCCCGATATCCTAAACCTATCACAAAGAATGTCTGAATCATCAGACACGGGCAGGACACAGCTGGTTCCTCAGCAACCTAGAAACTACGGGCGCCCTACCAGGGCAATTTGGTGTCCACTAATGGACAATTTCAGTACACTTACCAGGCTAGTCTGAACCGCATTTCCCGTTGTGTTAGAAGACGTTTTCACAATTCTCCAGAAGGACCACGATTCTATTTCGACGAGCTTACAACGGCAACACGCCACAGATCACTCGTGGTATTGTACTTCCAACACCGGAACCGCCCAAGGCATAGAATTCTCGCAAGAAGTTTAAAAACGTCTTACTACCTTACCAGACCACCGTTATGTGTCCGTCGCAGTCGCGCAACTTGCGGCCTGAGTATCACCCGTATCCGCAGAGACAACTCACAAACGAGATCGACAGCATCATCGCGAAGCAGAAACTGCCCTGTGTCTTATCATCGAGCAGCAGGAACAGCACAAATGTCCTGTCACTGTTTCAGGTACAAGCTCAAGCCTTATATATCGCCAGAGCATCCAGTCAACCTCCCCGCCGTTACATCAGGGCGAGGCGTAACAAGCCTAACGCTTCGTAAAAGCAGAGAAAAAACCCAAAAACGCTCTTTCAGGGCTACCAATCGCAAAAGAGTTTTGAGGTGTGTTGGCAATATAAATAAATATCTATAAATATCACCCCTTTGCAAATACGATCCACTTCATATAATCCAGTATATGGCTCAAAAAGGGAAGCGTTCAAGACCAAAAAAACAGTAAGCCCATAATTAACCACGAGTTTTCTAACAACCAAAATCGGCAAACTACGCATCTTTCTCTCTAAAACTTCGAGACACAATCAAACTCGAAGCAGAAAAATGTAACGGTTACATATAACTACAACCACTATCAACTTTCCGATATCGAAATAATAGCTCTTAGCAAAGGTTTCAAATTCATTCCCACACCAAACTGCCTCCCCGTTCCCATCTACTGCTTGATTCTATCAACTTGCACGCAAGATGCGAATGAACATATAATGAGAAATAAACACAAACCAAGCAAAACCCTATTTAAACGCCCATTCTGAATGGGAACATACCTACAAAAAAAAACAGCCTTGTAACACCGGGGTCCCTCGACTAAACATCGCGAAACAAGGTATGAATTATCTACTATCCAGCGCATCAAACCTATATGCGACAGATCCAAATCTGAAGAGTAGCGTCTAACAAAATCAAGACAACAAATCTCTTGTAATCAAACCCCTATACAAGGGAAAAGCCGGTGCAGTAGTGTCATCACAATAATCGCTGAAGCACAACGTCAATTGTCAGCTTTCCAATATGAAAAACTGACCATGACTGGACGTGCGAGACAGCTGCAATGGTAGACCAATTAGTCGATGATTTGTTTGTAGAAAGACCATTGATAAACACGTAAGGGAATATCTTCTAACCAAATCTACATTAAGTACCAAACTTATATCTACTAGTCAAAGCCCATAAAAAGAAGCCAGATACCACAGACTTTCGCGGGAGAAAACTGGACCATGACTGACTTGCGAGACAGCTGCAATGGTAAACCAATTAGTCGATGATTGTGGTTTGTAGAAAGACAAACATTGATAATACACGTACGAGAAGTAATCTCTTCTAGACCAAAATCATACCATTAAAGTACCAAACCTATATCTACTAGTCAAGCCCACAAAAGAAGCCAACCTGATACCACATACTTCGCGGGGCGGACCAATTATCATGGTTGGAATTCACCGACTAGGCCTATATCAGAGTACTTAGACTATTTCCTTCTTCCATGTGCAAAAACAAGAAACATACTTGAAAGATTCAACCTGAGTTATCACATATTAAGGCCGACGTGAAAAACTCCCCATTGAACATCATCCAGTCACAAGTGATGTAACAAGTCTATATACTAATATACCCCAGGATGAATGCATTGACATAGTAGTGAGCGACTCGAAAATTCCGATATGCAAATAGCGCATACCCAAGCGCGTGAAGCCGCCGCGCCATTTTATTTGAAAGAATTCTACACCTTATCTTAAAACGGAATGTTTGAGTTTGATGGCGAATTGATCAAATCCAAACATTTGGTGCAGTCAAGGGAACATCGTGATCTGTAATGTAATGTGCTTGGAAAGAACTACATATTCACAGATACCAACATTGTCCTTCTATCGCGATATCTGGGATATATTCTCATGGTTTCTTGCAAGGATCCTAAAGATGATCGTATCTAACTCATACCGTATGAATACTTGCCACGACACACTGAAATTTACCCTTGAAATATCAGACCAACAGGTCGCGTATCTTGATCTACAAATATTTAAAAGCTCAGAGTTCGAAACACGGGCATATTGGACCATAGAGTGAACCAAAAAACCAACAGACACTCACATCATGGTTACTAAACTACCCACGTCATCCCACAGTCCCACCTTTCTTCAAAAAGGGCCGTATTAAGGTGAAACAACATATACGCACGAGGTCCTGTACACGTGAAAAGATTTCATACAAAGGTCGACCACCTCTTCACTTGACTAAACTAGTTAAGAAAGAACACGAACCACTTAAATAAATCTCCCTCTTAAATTAAACACAAAATCCGTATGGGCATACGTGAAATTCATCTAACAAACATCCGAAATGTAAAACCACCAAGCCCACTTATGTAATGTCGTAATCACAACCATACCGACCCCGCATATGAGAACATGTGATATAAAAGGTGGCTTGTCCATGAACATTGGGTTAAAATTGGAATCACACCCAACAATTATCGAATTAATTCCCTAAACCTCCATTACTAGCATTTAAAATTCGCGGGCAAGAAACAATGGCAGACTCATGTCAGTTCGAAGTTACCACAACTAACGCCAAACCCAGACATCAAGGGTAAGCCGCCATTGAAAACGGCTAGCCCTTTAATTAAGGGTGGCTCTTGTTCGTAAGAGGGACTCACACGACCACTTGACAACCACTCAGCCATGTATTCCCCACCAAACATAACACGTCGATAAAACCAATTTGGATTAAATGGACCACGAATTGATTCAAGGCCTAATAGAAATCTATGAATGAATAATAGTTTTTGTTTTTTCTTGTTCTTTCTGTTTGAAAACAAATGCACTCTTTGAGCTTCTATGATGCGACGGTTCGCTGTCTAATTAAACTAAACTAAACACTGTATTAATTAATGAATGGTTTTTAAGCTTAACCAATGGCCTATCGATACCAAGATCTACCAACATGGTTTTGTTTTCAACACACACTAATATATCTTCACAGCGAAAACACGCAGATTAACATTATATGCAAAGCCAAACTGCCCCCTAAACGCCACATACCGGCACAACAACTGATAGTCTCACAATCACCTGTAGAGACGAAACCGGTCTTGTTCCCCCCCGCTTTCGAATTAATCAATATTTCCTATACATATTGTTTACCATATCCAAACCAAATTATATGCCCTACCATCATTCCACCAACGAACACAGAACTCTAGATCAACCGTGTTGGAGTGTATTTTTGTCATCATGACGCATTACCTGGCGGTCCCTTCTTTACTTTTGTTTTTTTTTTTTGTTTTTGTTGTTTTTATCCAGCTTGTTCTTTCTGTTTGAACCAAATGCAACTCTTGTGAGCTTCTATGATGCTACGTTTTTCGCTGTTTAACTACACTAAACTAAACTAAACACTGTATTAATTAATGAAATTGTTTTTTAAGCTTAACCAATGGCCTATCGATACCAAGATCTACCAACATGGTTTGGTTCAAAAAAAACACTATATATCTTCACAGCGAAAACACGCAGCTTTAACATGATATGCAAAGCCGAACTGCCCCCTAAACGCCACATACCGGCACAACTGATGAGTCTCACAACTACCTGTAGAGACGAAACCTGTCTTGTTCCCCCAGGTTTCGAAATCATATCAATTATTTCCTATCATTAAAAATTGTGTACAATATCTAAACCAAATATATTGCCTATACCATCATTCCACCAACGAACACAGAACTCTAGATCAACCGTGTTGGAGGTATTTTGTCATCATGACGCAGTACCTGGCGTTCCCTTCCTTATTAGAAGCTAATCTTAAAGCTCCATATTAAATCGCAACCCTTGAGGAACAAATAACCGAGCTAGGTAACCAATAAGGTTTATTGATGATATAAGAAGGATCAAGACTCACAAACCATTCATGAAACTCCTTTCTAACTTGTAATTGGGACGCCACCCTCATTTGACGATGTCAATTGTTTGTGGGACTCGTGGGACGAATAATCTGCGCGGATGCTTACCTGAGGGATTCGGCGTTAAAAAGATAACGGGGGGAGAACCGCCAATGTAACTCTTGGTTTGACAATAGTGTTGACGATTGCGATTAAGCAAAGAAGGGAGGCTGCGCGTAGTTATAGAAAATGGGTGAAAGGTGCCAATTCCGACAACAATGGTGATGATTTAAGGAAATCTTACCAAGACCCCAAAGCCAGTTATGCTAAAAACATCAAAGCCAAGATCACGGAACTTTGCGCGTCAATAAATAATTGAATTAGCCAACAAAGGTGGCCCTAATTGTCGCGATTTCTGGAAAGTGTGAAAGGCAGCAACTACAATAAACAGGATGTTTACGTCTGAAAGCTCCAAATTACTGAGATAATCTCAGACAGAAAGAAAATGACTCAGACTGCCTTGCATGTTACTGGCGCCGCTCGTTAAAATGAACAGAAATCTGCTTGACGATAGCGACGAGCATACAGTCAAGAATAAATCGTTCGTTAGTAGTTTGAGGAGGATAATTCAGACATAATTGGATGGCAGTAATATCCTTTCTGCACATTCAATATTAGTTTGGACGTGATTAAAGATGCTATTACAAAATCTAAAAAACAATAAATCGCCTGGTATCGACATGATACAAATGAAACTCCTCAAAAATCTGGTGGGGGGGGGGGGGGGGGGTGGGGGGGGGGCGGGGGGGGTTTTGGGGGGGGGGCGGTGTGGGGGGGTGGGGGGGGGGGGGGGGGGGGGGGGGGGGTTTTTTTTTTTTTTGGGATGATTTACTTACATTTATCTATGTTGTCCCTGTTCTCCAGATATTTTCCTTGAAAAAAGTCCATCTGAATGGAATAATTGCATAATTGTGCCTATCTTTAAGAAAGGCGATCGGCCGCGATTAACAATTCACCGGTATATCCCTTACATCTTGCGTTTCGAAAATATTCAATCGAATAACTTGCCAATATACAATCTCAGATTTTACTTGAGCAGGACAACTTCCTTTCGGAGGTCCAAAGGGGCTTTAGAGTTTCGCGACGGGTGAGATCACATTTTCACTCTTAAAGTGTTGCAGCATGTCGTCTTGCCGAGGGTAAAAAGACCTTTTTAGCCCTGTTTGGACTTCCGAAAGGCTTTGACACTGTATGGAGAGAAGGCTTGTTAATGGCAGTGTGGAAGCGTGGCATTAGAGGTCGTATATGGAGGATTATTAATAGTCTTTATGATAATGTTCAGGGACAGGTAAGTTTGGTGATATCGAAACGATTTCTTCGACATTGATGAAGGCGTCAACCAACGGTTGTGCTCCTGTACACCCTAATTTTATTTTGTATTTTTCAAGCACGGAATTTACCAAATTGCTTAAGGAGCATGCGTTAGCGCTTGCATTCACGATGTTTGTATTGGAAGAGTCATTTTGGGCTGATGATGTGGTCTTGCTTGCCAATGATGAAAATGATTAAATATAAAATGCTTGACTTGGCCGCAGAATTCGCAAAGCACCTGGAAACTCGATCTAAATCACAATAAACAAAATGTTCTCATTGTTGGCCAGCGTATTAATCACAACACAGTCTTGGAAACTTGGGGACCACTCAATTTTCAGAGGTAGATTCTTACAGATATTTAGGCAATTATATCACAAGGAAATCTGTCCTATCACCACTCATATTGAGCATCTGTCCTAAAGGTAATAGGGCTTTAATTGCTTACATCAAGGCTATTATGGATGGACTTGATAACTTTAACCGCGTTTATTACGGTGATGTTTTATGGCGATCCATTGTCTCCCGACCATTAAATGCATGACGCGGTTGGGGAGGCGCAAGTAAAAGTGACATCGATAAGATTGATTCTTCAACTTCAAAAGTGCGCGCAGTAGCCTTAGGGTCCCGTTAAGTACACCAAAGGAGGCATATATGGCGATCTTGGTTGGATGCCTAGTAAGTTTACTCAAGACGCAATCAGAGCTAAATACCTCAATAGCTGATGCATAATGGGCCCCCAAACACCGTTGGCCAAGTCTTATGTTACATCACAGTGCTTACTTTAAGGATGTGACCAGATTCCGGTTCCAATTCTAAGCAATATTTCATTTAAAGCAGGCGCTAATTGCGATTTCAATATTGCAGCAATTTTGGACAATGCGCGATCGGGAATCTTTCAAATCCAGTGTGGGGTTCAGAATTTTAAGCAAGCCAACTACGATTTCTATCTCAATCTGGCATAAAACGAGGTCGGGAGAAAGTCATCTCTTCATGATTATTCCATTATTTAGCAGCTTCCTGCTTTAGAAAAATATATCCTTGATAAGACCGATTTTCGCGGCGTAGTCTTAATTTAAAACTTCGTGCAATACTACTGACGTTAGATCGCAGAACCAGTTAAATGGGTCCCTGAAATGACGGCATTTGTTTACATGCACTATTGGATGAAGATGTCAAAATTTCATTATTACTTGCAGGCAGGCTTAATATATCAGAATCGATGAATTACAAAACAGGAAACAGGTAATTTAATGCTATTAATCATCTAGATGTATGGGAAGCCTTTATCTCCAGCAGCTTACAAGTCAAAACAATCATTACATGAGGTGGTATTGAAACTTACCAACAATACTTGGTGAAGATGTTGAATTATTGCTGCAGTATTTGACTGATTTTTGTAAGTCTAGCAAAACGAGCTTGGGAGCTCAGAAACACACTACGCAATTAACCTTCAAAATGGTATTGAAGTTAAGGGTGATTTTGGGGCTTATAATATTTCACTGATAATGCTTTTCAATGTGTTGAATAGTTTGGAGCAATCCTAATTGCTTGTTTGTTCTTTATATTCTATATTTCATTTTATATCTCGATATGAGGTTGTTGTCTTGTCTTATTGTGTTTGTATGTGTGGGGCGTTTTATGTGGTGTAGTTGGAGGCATATATAAATGCCTGGTAGTGTGTGTATGTGTGCTGTAATGAATTTGAATGGTTTTGGGTCTAATCATATAATATAGTTTGTAACATATAGGCCATATGTGTGGGTTGATGCTGCGTGAGTGGTGGATGTATGCGGGTGTGTATGGGTGGATGTGTATGCACGTGTGTGTCTGTTTTAACATAAAATATATAGTGTGCAATTTTAGCATGCACGAATCACAAAGGACGGAAACAATAAAAAATATGTCTCCCACTCTCAAACCCTGCCGTGTCCATTTGCTAGTCCACTCCAGTGCCTTAATTTGCTTCCATTTTTTCCCATCTCTTGACTTTTGGTTCATTTAACAAGCCAGAATAGAGGAGATTCCAATCTTCTTGTACCTAGTCTTTTTTTAGGTTAGTGTTCTAGTGGGAGATTTGCTTGTGGTTATTCCGGCCCATGTCAGGTGTAATTCAATACATTTTGTTAATTCTTGGGTTTGTTGTTTTAATGGTTGTTGGATGTACCACTATTGTAGTTGAGTGCAACTGTTCCGAAAGTGATATAGAATTAAATAAAATAAATAAACTCATGTGTATTACCGTGACCATCTACTCCTATTCAGGGATGCAAATCGGCGAGAATCACAGAATCGATTCTCGCAGGGATTCTTGTAGCATCCTTGTATGAGAAATCCATTTTCCCATGGAATCATGTATTAGTGGTTGTCTTCAAGGAAATTTGATTCTCGCAACTCTGACGATTGCATCCCTGCTATTAGTAATATTTTAATGTGTTATCGTGTACAACGTCATGACAATGAGCATACCCAATCCTATCGCACACATATTTTACCACTTATAATTATTGTCCATACTGTAATAGCTATTATGAGTTCCAATGATTTAATGTAATATCCGTTCAATTATATTTCACAGTCATATACAGCGCCACATGCGCGCGCACACTCTTTTATTTACACCGTTCAATAATACTATTGTATCTTACGATAGTTTGCATTTGAAAGGTAATCGAATTGACTTAAAGCGACATAATGGCTATAAAAAAATATTCAGACAAATGAAAAAGGACCCTTACTGAAATCACTTCAACAAGTTGAAACAATTTGGTGTTTGCATTCTGTACAAACAGTAAAAACAGGAGAGTTCCAGAGGGGGAGGTGGCAGTTAGTGCAATTGTGGAACAGAAAACCAAGGTGTTCACATCCCTGCAGAATTTACAGTGTATATAGCATGTTTTGTGACACAATTCAAAAGCATTCAGACCAGTGATTCCAGGCATTGTACTTTAAAGCTTGTAGTAAGAATTGATCTGGCAAGGGAAGATGGATTAGCCCCGGGATTAGCACAATATACAATACAAGGTCTATGGCTGATGACAGCATGATTTCATGTTGGTAAATGGGGCAGTAATGTTAGCATCCTTTTCCAGAAATTGCCACGAACTGCACTCCCCCTCTGGAACTTTCTGTTTTATGTTTTTACAGAATGTTTGTAAACATCCAAATTGTTTTCAATTGTGTGAAGTGATTCAGTAAGGGTTCCTTTGCATTATGTCTGAATATTTTTTTATCCATTTTGTCGCTTTAACACAGAACTGCGGGGGCCGGGGGGGGAGGTGGGTCTAGGGGCCAGTTTGTTTTAAGACGGCAGGTTTTTTTAAAAAAGCTGGCAATTGTTTGGTTTGTGTTTTTGTATGTTATTTAAAACAACAACAAAATAAGAAAAGTTAAAAAAAAAAAAAAAAATCAACCCATCGCGTCGTTTTTTGCTTTAATTGCAGGGTACTAGGAGCCCATTATGCACTAACGGAAGTGACCATAACAAAAATAGAGTTACTGTGATACTTATTTTTATAAGGCATACACCTAGTGACATAAACAAATAATAATTAATCAAAAAATTCTTGGAAAGTATAGTAGGCCATTGGTGTCATAATATTTTTATATACACATCATATACGGTTTACTCTAGGAACCCTATGGTCAATATACAAGAAACCTAAAAATATTAAATGGCAGAGACATTTATATTTCGATTAACACTGTGCCTAAGGGTGGGGGGGTTCCATAGTACCCAGATTTGTTTTCGGCGAGTTCTCACACGGACATTTTGGAACTCTAATTTTTGTAATTGTGTAAACTTATCGATGCGCTTCTTTCCATAAAAAAATAATAAAATTTCTGCCGTTAAGAATGATAATTAGCTTGGGTCCTAGTAACCCCACCTTAGGCACCAACGGGGAGTGTGATTTTAAAAAATTAAAACGTAGCAAACCCTGTTGCCAGAAATATTTTTCGCTTATGTATGTTCATATGCCTGAAACAAAATTAATACCATAATCAGAAAAAAATAATAACACTTTATGTTGTTGAAAAGAAGCGATTCCATCATCGAGCGGAACTGCGGCCATGCTGTGTACAAAACTATGGCAACTACTATCATCTAACGGCCGCAGACGAGATGCTGTTCAGCCATGTAGCGCCAAATGTTCCCGTTTGTAATGAGGTTGGGGATGTCAGAGATCCTGCTGGATGTCTCGAGCAATCACATCAATGTAGTTTAAAGGGGCGACGACCCCTGTTTTGGCATGGGAATTCAAAATGTGACGTCTGAGATCTACTTGGCAATCGCACGATGACAGTGACCGGCAAATCGTGCACGGTCGTTTGGAAACAGAAGATGAAATTGGAAGGGAGGATATATCCATTATCTGTGCTTTGGTCGGTGCTCACGCCAAGGATCCAGGATAGTTTTTCGTACTCGCATAAGAAGCTTGGTGTGTAGGTGCCATCCAGTCTATCCTGTAGCCTTTTCTTCATGGTACAGGTCTCAGATCCATATAACTGGATACTCTCTACACAGGCTAAAAGAATTTCAGCTTGGTTGAATTGGAGAGATACCAGATTGCCATAGTGGTTGTAGTTTATGCAGCATTCCAAGCTTGGCCTTTGCGTTGACAGGGAAGTCTTTCTTGCTGTCGGCAACATAGGACCTAGTACTGAAGTCCTTGACCTCTTTGAGTGGCTACCATTGTGTTGCAGATAGGTTATGACTCGTCTTTCTCATTATTGACAGTCATATATTCGTATTTGGCATTTAGATGTAGGCCGACTTTGTCCGCAGCATTCTCAAGCGATGCCAGTAGATCTTGTGCACCAGATATCAGATCAGCTGTTAGAGCTAGGTTATCTGCGTAGTCAAGGTCTGTGAGATGGCTGACCCATGTGAACGTTCTGGAAACGCTTGGGATTGATGCGGGTGAGTCCCTTATCGTTCATTATGTCAAGAATGTCTGAGGATGTGTAATCCAACCACGGACTACAAAAGAGATAGGGAGAAGAGCTCTCCTTGGTTCCAGTAGTTGTTAGGAACTCCTGTGGGGCCATCCATGGTCTGCACAAGCTTATATGGGTTATTCATACATGATGGCAATTGCTTGACAGTATCATTGGGACACCGTAGTTGGCGAGAATATGCAGCATTACATCCTGTTAACCATGTCAAAACGGCCTTGGAAAATCTACTAAACACAATTGAAGCTTTTTCTCTTGGAAAATTCTCAACTCTTTAGGATCTCTGGAGGGCAAGTATCTGATGAATGGGTAGTGTTGATCAGCCTTATGAGAAAAACGTATGGTTCCGTTCTGAGATGGGTCTATGTGAGGAGGATTCTTGAGCAGCATGGCGTTGTAGATCTAGAGGCCAGTGGTGACAGTGTAATTTCTCTGTAGTTTTTGGGGTTGTTGGAGGTCGCTTCTTGGTAGAGGGAATGATGAATGAGGTTGAAAAGACAAGTGGTTTGTTTACCATGTAGGTGTTATTACAAAAAATTACTAACAGTTGATCCTGGAATAGTGGATTCTTCCAGACTACTGCAGAATGTTGTCGGGACCAGGTTGTCTTGGGTCTTCAGTTTCGTCAGCAGATTGAAGCTCTCCCCCATAGTGAAAGGTCCAGGCTGGATGGGAAGGGCGTTTTGCTATATTGTGTTTGAAGAAAGGTTCATCACGGTTAGTGTTATTCTGAACTGGTTGCTGCCAAGCAGAGAATAAAGTGCTGAAACATGTGTCAAGGCGCTCTTCAGTTGTTTAACCTTTGATTTTTAGAGGAGGGTAGCCCTTCCTAGCGGTCCAGCCCCTCAAGGCCTCCCAGGCAGCAGCATGCTTGTTTTCAAGATGTAGGGCGTCAAGTGCTTCAGCCTGTGGACTTAACATTGACATTCCTCAAGCACCACATGTAAGCGTCATAGGGGCAGCTTAGCGGCATCAAGGTTATGCTAGGAGCTTCTGGTGAATTTTAGTACAGTGCTTCTTGGCTGCAGACTTCAGTTTTTCTAGGGCTTTGTGACTTTGTGTCATTTTGAGGGCAAAGGCAGTAGTCTTCTTCTTTCTTCTAGGTAGGCATCTCCAATGCCATTTCTGTTGTTGGGCTGTAAGTTGAGACATATTTACTGCGCTGGGAGTTCTTGTCTTCAAGCTCATCAACAAGGAGGGTTGAACCTGTATGTACGCTACAGTTATATGAATCAACAAGCTTTTGTTCCCCCATTACCTTCCTCCAATCAATTGTTTTCTTGGAATCTCTGGGAGGTGGTTTTACTCTGACGATAACTATTGGCGCTGCAAGAGACAACTTCTGGAATCAGGACTGAACAGCTTCAAAAGTGTTGTGGGCTCTTGAGTTATTAATGTCGTTAATCCATTATTTACTGACCAGAATATAGTCCAGTGGGCAAGTTCTCCATTTGGCGTCGGGGTGTCCACCAGTATAACTGAATTGTTGTGTGGAAATTTGGTATTATTTGCAACAAGTTAAAGTCCATGAAGTCCTTCATGTACATTTCATTCTGTTTAGGATCGTTGTTGCAAGTGAACAGAGCGTCGTCAGCCAAGCGTAGCGTTGTAATCTCCAGGGAGTACAGAAGATTATGGGCGGGAACTGTACTGGTGGCAAATACGGACAGCCTCACAAAAATAAAACAATACAAGAAGGTACACCAGTCATGTTGTGTTAAATATAGGTAAATTGGTCCGTCTAGAGCAGATTTAATAAAACATTCAAAATGATTCAATGTGGTGTGCCGGGGAGCAGGGGTCCCACGGAAACATCTTGTTACTTTTGAGCGTTTGACGAATGTCGAAAACAATGATTTGCCCCTTAATTTCCAGACGATAAAACGGAAACTCGTTTATATTGCACCGTAGGTCTTGTCTTATTTACCCCCTCATAATGGTGAGTATGAGTTTCATTTGAAAATTCCATTCGGGGAAAGTGGTTTCCTTAGGGGGGGGGGTGCCATGGAACCACCCCCCCTTACTTCGACACCAAGTGAGTGAAAACACTTAGGCATTAAGTGTTAATATGGTAATATAGTTCATTCTTCACCAATTAAAGTAATCAGCAAAAGTTAGGTGAATCAGTGCAACAGAATGCAGAAACGAAAATTCGTGTTTTTCGACATTTTGACGCAAAATTAAATAAGTTTTGCCCCTAGTTGTTCTAAGAAACAATTTTTTTTCAGTTTGATTTCTATTGTTGGTTGTTTTGAATCCTTCTAAATGGGTGGATTTCATCTAAAAAGTAGTTGATATAAGAATGGGTCCCTAGGAGCCCCTTCCGCTTATGCACTAACGGAAGTGAAAACCCCTTATGCAGTTAAGTGTTAAAATTGTATAAATTATAATTTATTCTGTTATGACGTCCTATGGAGCCTAAGGTCAGAAATACCTTTCAAACACCAAAAAGAGCCTGTGCACAAGTGATCTAATTTTATATAAATAACAGATTTAATGATTGTAATGGTTCAAGAATTTGGTGCAAAATGACATATATCAAACTTACACAAAGTACACCCAATTTATATAACTGCAACTAAATGTTCAAAAGAGGCGTTGCAGTTAAACGATGCCTATGTCATCTCACGCGGAAGACTCCCAAATGACAGCGCACAAGTCATACAAAATCAGGTAATATATGCCAAGGGAATCGGTCCAGTCCTGAATTTAATCTTGTCCAGCAGTTTCAAGACGGACGGGGCTTTTCCTCGACGACAAATGTTCCACAATAATAATATCCATGTAATATACCACCCCATCAGTATGTCCGCTAGTCCTCATAGAGGACCACAAACTGGAAATCCCTTTTTGATCCAAAAACTGAAAGCTCTTTGGCATTAAAGAAGGACAGCAGACAATTTAGATATCAAGCTTTCCGGCGGCATCCAAAGTATTAAATCCTGCCACTAGATGTAGAATCAAATTTAATTATTGTAGAGTATGAATAGCTATAATTATACTGTATAGCTCCAGAGCTCTGGTATAGCTCTTGATTTCAAACTTAATGGCCTGCAGTCCTTCAGTCACAAGTTTCATGTAACTTCACACAGGCTAGATTCCCCTTTCTAACAATAATCATTACAGCTTCATCATGCAGCAACATAACCTTCACTAGCTGACCAATCGGAAGTCATCACCCGAATTACATTCACTTCACAATATATAACTCTAGGGGAATTACCTATCCATCAACAGTTTGATCCATAAGAGCATAAAAAAGTGACTCAGTTACTAAGTTAGAATTCTTGGGAATTCCCCACTTCCCCTATTGTGCAATCCTAAAACAGGTGCCACTTTGACAAAACAAACTAGGGATATTACCCTTTCTCTCTTTTCTAGTAAACAAAGTACTTTTCCCGTGAGAAATCTTTCTGAAATAAAATTGAGAAAATAAGAGAAGAAAATATATTTTAAAAGTTAATCAGGAAAATTAGGCTATATAACAGTATTTACTTTACTTACATTCTATATTTTTCAAAATACCTTACACAATGTCCCCATGGTTCGAGCCCTTCCTCTTTGTTCATGTAATTATTCTCCGCGTCCAATTTTATTTGACCCTTATCTAAATTCTTTTGTTCTCAGTTTTATTCAAATTGCTCGTTGGTTTAACACGCATGTAATCATGGTAATTAACCTAGTCTTACCAAGCCTTTTGTTAACACGGATTAACAGGGGTTACCCAACCATCGGGAATTCGTTATAAACACCCGAGTTATGATTTTGATTACCAGAGAATAGCGAGTGCTCCTCCTCTAGTATGGCGTCACAATGATTATCTAGTCCGCGAGTCGGCAAAATTGGCAGTTTCCACAGAAAAAAGGCGAAAAGCCCAATTTTGTGCTAAAAATGTAGGAATATCGGATTTTCATGCGAATTTTAGCTCTAATGTGACATTGATTCATTTTACATAACATAAGAGGTTGAGAGCCATGCCTTGTGAATAGCATTAAAAAAAAACATAAAATGTCCTTGGTTCCACCCCGGCACCCCCACCCCCTTCGCTTTTACCATACCCTCACCGGTAAGGTGGCAGCTGCCCTCTATTTTTTCGCTAAAATGGCCAAAAGGATAAGAATATTACCCAGGAGTGCAATGGTTTTGGTGTATAATAATTCATAATAGGGCTGTTTGATATTAGAATGTATCGGTGCGCATGGCTACAGAGCGCACAGAGCTATGCGCCTGTAGCCATGGTGCGTATGTTCAAGGGTATTATGTTTGATACGAGGATACTTTTGCAGGGAATTTGCTGGAGTTTTGAAAGACGCTGATTTCGCGTCGGCCGGCGACGCTACAAATCGTTCCGTTTACCCATAAGAATGCCGATTTGGTCTTAATTATTCATTTCGGGTGACGGCTTTTGTATATAAAAGTGGTAAACCATTCAAAAATATCGATTTGAAAAAATCTTGACGGCGCACTATTTTACAAATGTCCAGTGTCTCTTACACGCCAACTGCTGTAATTTAATTGCCTTAGACTAGCCACGTGCTACAAAATCAAGAATTTTTAGGAAAGATACAGTGTAGCATGGTAGGCTGTAGTATTTTTGTGCCACCAATCCTATGATTGTGAATTCGGCAGTCTCACAAAACTAAACTACATGTTTTGTTAAGGATGTGAGTGAAATACTGAATCACTGAATATTCGGAACATTCCGAATTAATATAATCTCTAAATGCAATAAAAAATGAAAGATGATTAAATTTATGATCATGTCATCATGATAGTTCAACCAATGAAATCTAATTTACAATTTTCGTATTTAATATCGTATTTTAGCGAATTTTAGCTCTAAATGTACACAAATGATTCATTTTACATAAACATAGAGGTTAGAGCCTGCTGTGAATAGCATTTAAAAAAAATCATAAATGTCCTTGGTGAAGAAAAACACCCGGCACCCTCCACCCCCTTCGACTTTGACCGCATACCCTAACCCGTGAAGGTGCTCTGCCCTCATATGTTTTTTCGCTAAAATGTCCGAAAAGGATGTGAATGATTACCCAGGAAGTGCAATTGTTTTTGGGGTGTATAATAATTATAATAGGCTGTTTTTGATAGTAGAATGTATCGGTGCGCAATGGCTACAGACGCCTAGCTCGATACCATGCGCGTGATGTTCAATGGTAATATGTTTGATATAGATTACTTTTGCAGGGGAAGTTTCTGGAAGTGTTTGAGTTATGCCCGGTATTTAACAGAAGCATTATTGATGTGAACTTCATATTTTTTTCTTATTTATCATGATATTACTAAGATCTTTTGAACAAGGTTTGAGATTATTTTTTAATGTCACTGGGACGATACGCCATTAAATGCATGAGCAGTTTCAAACAAATTACCAGGCTGTGACTGTCTTAATGTTTCGTTACTGCAGTTGGGTTTAAAGGTTGCTAAATATCGTTAGACCAATGGCGACCATATCCGCTACAATCGACTCACTTGGCCATATCAATTACATTGTAATTACCACCAGACCCTACACCTTTTGGCATATAGCTAGAAAACCGCATTTTGACAAACTTTTCTGCATCCAACAAAAGATGTTGGATGAAGAGATTTTGAGAAAAAGCAACTTAAGTTGAATAATTTAGGGATTTTAATTTCAAATTTGCCGTTGCCATCATCGCTTCAGCAGACCACAAGTAGTTGTTTGCATGGGAAGCGTAATATAGCGTAGTGGATGTTTTGTTAGCAGAGATGGACTATTGTATATTTAGCCGTCACCAACTGCCGAGCCTGGCCTTGCTTGAGCCGGTAGTTGCGATTTTTGTATTTGAGCAAGACTGGCTAGGCTAGGCATGCACTGATGAACTTGACGATCACGTATTGTGTATTGTCGTGATTGAACATAGGCGACTAGTTGAAGGTAGTACCATATACCCTGATATTGTGTTTCTGTCAAAAATGTCTAGTGCCGGCGCGGAACCACGTCCGATGACCTTAGCAGCAACATAGCACGCGCGCCAATTTTTACCGCGGTGAAAATAATTTCCATCCAACAGATTCGTCCCGTTCCGGTTCAAAAAGCACATCGCTTGGTCACACTGCTAAGGGAAGCTGACTATTAGACACTGCACAATTTCATTATGATCACTTTGACAACCTTGATGCCGCGGCTAGAGCTAGATATTTTCAAAATTAATCAGGCATTGTCTCCAAGATTGTCCTTTCGGATCCCCGCCGACTCAGGTGGCCGTATGTGGCCATCATGTGTAATGGGGACGTATGATGTTTTAAAGCGGCACTGCCACTGGCACATTTCCACAAATTGAAATTTCTTAATTTGCTTCAATTATAGTCTAGGCCAATTGGAAGAACAGAGATATAATTTACACATAAAATAACATACCCAAGACACATAGTGAAATTGATATGAGGATAAAGACCTCCAGTAATTTGTAGGCCAATTTGTAAGTTTTCCATAACTTTATTAATCAACAAATGTGTACACCTGGCACAGAAGTATCTCGGCATGTTTTCGATCATTAACTTGGCCAAAATCAACCATTTTGAAAGTTTTTTCGAAATATACATTTTGTTGCCTAGGTCTTGCTCTTTCATTAACACCCGCTTGTACAAAAAGCGTGCAGTAAATGGCTGAGATAGAACGCTCCGAAAGACGCAAACCCCCAACCAAAAGTTGGAAGTTTTGGGATATTTCAATGGCATTGCATTGACTGGGACACGAACACGCGACCACAAATCAATATATTGCAAGTAGCTTTCTCGCTCATTCAGTTTGGAAAACCTCTTTGTTGTGAATCATAACACACGTATTATTGCGTTGTACCACACAGTTTCCATTGAAAAATCCAAAAAACTGCAACTTTTGGGTTTGGGCGGTTTGCGTCTTTCTGGGACTCTATCGCAGCCATTTTTTTTTCTACTTTTTGTGCAGGGTGTATATTCATGAATTTTTTTGACTCCCGTACTCACTGATTGATATTAAAACCACAAAGGTTATGTCAAACATTTTACATAGCGTGAGAAAGCATGTATACGCGTGCGTGTTCTTGTGTTAAACGCCATTTTCGTCGTCTGCTGATTTCGCGTCGCCGGCGACGCCACCAATCGTTCCGTTTACCCATAAGGAAGCTGATTTGTACTTAATTATTTCGGGTGACGGCTTTTGTATATAAAAACTTTAAAACCATGCAAAATTCGATTTTGAAAAATCTTGAGTGCGCACTATTTTTCAATGTGCCTGGTGCCAGTGTCTCTTTAATCGCAAACTGCTTGTAATTTAATTGCCCTTAGACTAGCCACGTGCTAGCAAAATCATAGAATTTTCGGAAAGAATTGTGCATGGGTAGTCATGTAGTATTGTTGTGCACACCAAATCTATGTAGTGTTACTCGGCAGTCCTCACAAAAAAAACTGCAATTTTTGGTTGAAGGATGTGGATGGCATAATACTGAATCACTGATGAATTCGGAACATTCCGAATTAGATATAATCTCTTTAAAATGCCATAAAAATGAAAGATGATTAAATTTCCTCAAAAAAAAAAACTCACCAATTTTATATTATAAATAATTAAATTTAAATTTAAATACAAACTACCTACTGACAATCCCACTATCAGAGCTAGCTTGTTAGGCTTAGGGCGGCCATCTACTACATGTAGCCTTACTGTCGGCTAGTAATATTTTTATTCAATATTACACTTTTCAATATGGTTGAAATTTCATCATGTTCATGCTGCTTTCCATTGTCATTTGTGTAAAAATTGGCTTGGCCATTATAGACATCTTTACCATTGAAAAATGTTTTTACTTTAAGGGGCATTTCGTGATCCACAGCCTCCCCCAACTTACCTAACAAATTGAGCATTTTCATATCATCTGAACCGTTAAAATTAATAGTAATCGATGTGTGCCAAATCTTACAAGCAAATTTGGTCGTGTCTGTAAAAAATTCGCAATTGTGTATTTTTCTGTCCGTACGACCTAAATTATAGCACCGT
>JAMKCH010028813.1:0-23998 GCA_023653785.1 Ophioderma brevispina | reverse complement strand
ACGTGGAGGGGATGTGTGATACTGAAATTCAAAAAAGCCAAAGTATAGTTGAGTAGATATATTATTAAGCGTAAATGTTCCTGTATTGGGCATTCCAGAAATTATCCACTCCCCCCCCCCCCCAAGAGGACAATCATAATTCGAAATGATAGGGGAATTTCAAGCGGTTTTTACATATAAGTGGGGGAATTTCCAAGCAGTTTGACAATCAGTGGGTGGGAATCCCACAGCATTTTTCGGAATGTCATCTCTGGGTGTTTCTGAACAAGGGGAGCAAAAGGTAAAAAAATATACTTTTTAAAGACAGTGATTTTCTAAAACACCCAAAGATGAATCTTGAAATAAGCTGTTTTTTAGGGGAATTCCCAACACCAAAGATGACATCTGTAAAATACCTGGCCTTATGGGAATTCCCCAAATACCCTAAGGATGACATTCCGTGAAATGGGCTGACCCTTATGGGAATTCCCAAACACGACAAACTATTGACAACCGTTGAATGCTGGCCCCTATGGGAATTCCCACAAACCCAAAGACGACAAAACGTGTGAAATGGACTGGCCTTAGTGGAATTCCCAACGCCCCAAAGATGACATCTGGGAAATGGCCGTCTCCTGTGGGAATTCCCAAATCCCAAAGATGACAACCGTGAAATGGTTGGCCTTTATGGAATCCCAAACATGACATCCACATCTGTGAAAATGACAGGTCCTATATGGGAAATCCCAAATACCCAAATATGAATGTCATGGCTGGCCCAAACGCGAAATGCCACCCAAAATCGGGGGCCTAGGCGCGAACGCTGATCGTATTTCTAAGGGTCATTTGGTATAGAAAAGTTATACTCCATGTCAGAGATTTGCTCAAATATATACCCATTTTCAACTTTTGCCTTTAACCATTTGAGGCAGTTTGGAGAACGTGGAACCAATGTCTAAAGGATTTCACAGAAAAAAGGGACCCGCTGGAGCGGCACATCCCCGGATATACTTTAGTATTGTAGCCCCCCCCCAAAAAAAAAAGAAACATTGATATGTTTTTAAACTGGGGAAATGTGCTGCCGCGCCGACATAAGGAAATTTGAATCCTGCATGTAAATCTTATTTTAAAACGTTTAGGCAGGAGATATGGTCCTCCACCAAAACGGTGAAGAATAGGGCACTCGCTTTAGTTGACTCTTCACACCGGTTTTTAGCAGATTCAGAGAAATGCATAATAACTAACAAATAGACCGTATTCAATTATAGCCGTCAGCACCAGCCATGTTGGTGGACAAGATGCATACATTCCAGGATACAATACATTAAGCTGTCAATCGAATCCATGTTAGCGATTGCACAGAGATTATTGACAGGTGAATGTATGTAGTACTGAAATGCGTTCTTATCTTGTCCACCAACATGGCTGGCTATTGAATTACGGGATATAAATAAGGCTAGCTATATTTTATTTGTATTCATAACCCAACACCTCACAAAATTTAACCTCGAAAAAGAAAAAAATAGTGGGGACAATGTTAACGAAGATTAACACTTCAGAAAGATTGAGGTGCAAAATAATATTACTTAACAAAATGACGATATATTCACGAGCTACTTCCAAACGGTTAATATTTTTGTGTGGTATGAAAAAAAAAATAACTTACGCTTCCCAGCTAAAAACACGGACTGGGTAACAGCATCAAAGGTCAAAATTAAACATGCCAGATCGGACTTGAAAGAAAGTGTTATGAAATTCGCTATGAGGCGAGGTAAAAATCAGTGGGTATTTAGGAATATGCTAAGCCAAAAGCATGAGGATTGTAAAGTCCTATACCATTGAATTTATGAATGGCCACTCAGTCCTAAAAAAGTGTAAGATTCTACGCGTAACCTATCATGTTTAAGGTGCTACCTTACACGTCTTATATATAGCGAGCACTTGAATGGCGAATCATGTAGATAAAGCTGAAAAAATCACATTCAGCCAATCATCTTACACGTAATGAATGCATGACAATGAAATATAACGGTGATATTCTCACGTCTAAGATGTGTGGTGTGATGGACGTTATACCAATTGATCGCGGTATATGCGACCGAGCTCCTGATTAATCTAGCAGACTTGCCATGGGCGATATTATTTAATCTTATAAAAAAACTAATAATTTATTTTTAACATGGGAAAAATTTAGAAAGACCACAACATTTAGGATTGGAATGTATTCCGTGGTATTACAAATTACGAAAGAGCCATAGACTATGCATTTTTCACCCTCTTTTAGGTGGTATGTGTTAATTTTAGACCACTAGACAGTGGTGTTTGCGCAAAAATTAGGGGTTTTTTAACCAAAATGAGCTCATTTTGCACTGTCCCCCCCCCTATGATGTGTGCTCAATCCTATGATTTTACCATGGGCGCCGCTCCTTGCCACTAGGCACTTATATGAATGTGCATAGCCAATGACGTGCATGACCAGTGAATAAAATTGGGTTTTGACATTTTGGGGATGGTTGTTGATGGAAATTATGAATGAAACAGTCTGAATGGCCCTAAAATTATTAGTATATTATTACAAAAGTAAAAAAAAGAAAACGGTAAAAAAAATTGCAATTAGATTTAAATTCGTCAAAGGTTGCTTGCTTGTTCCAATTATGTCTATGTGTCTCTACTTGATAAGAGAGCATGAAATTAACTATCATTATGTGCTAATATTGGTGGTTAAAAATAAACCGACAGTGTTAGGTCTCTATGCTCGACAATGCCTCTATTAACGGAATTTGAAAGCTTTTGAAGGTTTAAAATTTCAGGACGTCAATGAAAACAAATAAAGAATTTTATCTGATATCAAAATCGATTATACTTCTGGGTTTAATCGAGGGCGCTCAAAAAACAATCGACTTTAAATCGAGGGTTGGACAAACAGGAAGGACGTAACTCAGCACTGAAAGGAAATATTAAAGGGATAATTTCTTTAATTCTGCTGTAATACTGCTTTGAGAAATGTGAGGTGTTTCATATTTTCTAATAAGCCAATCATTCATTACTCAAATGTAACATTTCCAGAAAGCTCTATATGGTAATGTAAGCAAACATGACATTTTTAATTATGAACAGCAGAATTTAAAGAAATTCTTTAATATTTCTCTTTCAGTGCTGGTTAGGCCTTTGTTTGTCAACCCTCGAAATGTACTTCAAATTAGAACTGCGCGCGAAGCATGCAGGAAAAACACCATGTTGGAAAACAAATATGCGTAGCTGGATGGTCAACACAGTAGTGCACCGACCAGGGGTCCGTTCCCCCAACACGCACTTACGACACTGGTAGCCTAGCTTTATACTAAGTAATGCGTAACTTCACTACTAAGTCCATACGCTGTTCCCGAAACTCGTACGGAGCTACCTGACAACTAAATTTTACGACTGAGGTTTACGTCGATACTAGTTGTGACTGTACAAAAATATGTGTTGTTCCACGCGTTACCCAATTGACACCGTAAAGCCGGTTGTAAACTAAGTCCGACCAAAAGTTACGCACAAAACTAACGTCTCCTCGGGGGTAGACTTAACACACACGTAAACTATTAAGCAACGATTCATCTGTGCAGATGGTTGCAAGTATGGCGCGGCAAGTAGTCGTCACGAGGCGGGAACAGTGGGTCCCGCGAAATACACATTCTGATTATACAAAAACCAATGGAGGAGATTCAGAAGAATACAGGCTTATACACATTTGATATAGGCCTACGATACGAGCTATGTGGCATACTGGAACACCTAAGGTACTGAAATAATACAGTAGATATAGAACGGTTATATCTGAAAACTCTGGGGAAAGAAAATAATAATATTAGATTAATAATATTCAAACATGTCTTCATAGGTTAGTGTATAATTAACCGTCTTAAAAAATGATGTCAAATATAAACATCAACAGTTTAGTTTCATTTGGAGATATATTTTTGTATCAGAAATTTTATCTGCAGTAACATTTTGGAATTTTGAGGAGGATGGATCAAGTTTTCAATTGCTTGATTGTTTTTTCTGTATATCCACTATCAAAATACGCTTTTGTGGTTAAACTGACACAATCACTTTTCGGACACATTGTATTATTATCAGAAAATCTGTTTTTCAATGATCTTCTTCTTCTTCACGATCTCCACTTTTCTTCATGATCTTTCTCATGATCGTTATTCTTCATTATCTTCTTCAACAAGGGAGACATAATACAATAAACTGTAAATTGTGAAAGGACGATCAGCAAATTTTGGCTACTTATTATACACAAAAGCTTTTTTGCGGGTATATTGTTGAACAAAATATGAATATTGATAAAATGAGAGAAATCGAAAAATTAAGCGGACCATTTTGAGAATTTTCCCAAACCGATGCAGAACCACTTGTCCAAAGGAACACCATTAGAATTTTATGGCATAAAATAGCTGTTGTATATGGCAGTTTTAAAAATCATAGTTAAAATACATCTGCCTGCTTTGTTTTACCTTGGTAGCGTGATTATTTTAGATGCATTAAAAAAATTAAAAGTATTATGTTTGTCAACTCTTAAAAAAAGAAAACGATTTAAGGCGCTTGTTTACGCTTTCTGCTTTTGTGTTCTTTATGTATGGAGAGCTGGCACTTGCACATTACGCCCCATCAAGTACAGTGGAAAACAAACTTACGGTTTTAATAGTAGAAGTAATAATACATATTGCAAATCCCTATTCAATAATTCAAATTACTGTTCGAATATTGATGGTTAACCATTAAAAAAGGCGGTTTGGCTTTTAATTTTGGGTTGAAAAAGGATTTGAGAGTCAACAGGGACAATAAGGAAAAATATGGCCTTTCATCTGATATAAAATTTCAGGGTAAATCGGGGGGGGGGTTCAAAGACGGGACCGGAACACGCACTTTAATATTCACCTTTGACATATTTTTAACGTCATCAAACTTTTATTTCACTTCGTTATGTTTGAGAAAATATACCATGGCCTCAAATAATTATTTAAAATAGGAAAAAAGCTGTAAAAAGTAACAGAGTGGTGGAAAACCTTACGATTTTGCCAGAGAGAGCTGCAGCTATTATGGGATATAGGTTGTACTAACACTAGGATATGGTCGCCTCTTTATTTGATAGGCCCGGTCACGTCGTCCGAGTAAAATGCGGTTTTGTTTAGTACCACTGACCTTTTCATACATTCCGTTACGATAGCGAGGCACTATTCACACCTACTCGCACACATTACACCCACAAATACCCCAATCGTTTAATCGATAGCTTTGGAGTAGATAAACAGCGGCTCAGAAGACCTTCCCAAGACCTTTCGCTACAAGTTCAGTTTTACCGTGCCCGCCGGGAACCTCTCCATAGCAACTAACGTAATGCTACTTCACACAACAAACGTTTCTTGTAGATTATCGAGAGGCTGCGCTTAGTCTAGCGGCCTCAATTTCTAACGGATAGTTTATGAACGACCAAGAAATGGTTCTCGATTGTAGCGCCAATTTTTTAAAGGAGTATTTTCATATTTATTACTCATCTTGAGAAATCTTGAAACCAGCCAAAACCAACTGTTACCATTGTAGGCGCATTATAACGATGATTGAGGCGAATAGGAATTGGGTGCAACGTCCGCTAGCGGCATGATTAGAACAGCGGTGAGTAATCCGAGAATACTTACATGACTACGTCACAAGCTAGGTATCGGCTTTGTGTTGACAAATCGAATCGTGCTTTCGTAATACTTTCGCAACATGATTTACCTACCTCTAAGATACTACATTTCTGTTAATTACAAGTTTCAGTGAATCTATCCAGGATTTTTTTTTGACTTTATAAAAAATTTTCAAAAAACTAAAAAATTAAAAAAAAAACTGCATGAGAATGGACGGTAACCGGGGGATAAGGTGACTGAGTTCTAGGCATGGATGTATGAGTTGTACCATCGTGTCTTGGCATATCTGACTTTTATGTTTGTTTTTCTTTGGCTTGAATGAAAAGGGTCTGGATAAGTTCAAATTCAGTGCAGGGACGTCACATGATTTCGTGACGTATTGTTCATGACACTGTACTCGATAGCGTTAGCGTAGGATAGGTTGTGTGTACACTTCACTGTAAGTTACCTCCAGGTGACAAATAAGAAAAGGGGTCAACACGGACTTCACCAGTCGATAATATGGTTTGCGCGCAAAGCATTATGGGGGCTGACTTCCGTGCTGCTGTGGAGTAGAAATTAGTCTCAGAATGTTCGTAACTCTGATTGCGTCATCACCCAACTGAGAACCATCTGAGCAGGAGTTGTTTGGTAGGTGAACAGACGTAAGTTCGCAACGAACAGAAATCTTAGCTGTGTGCTGGCATGGAGTTTGCGGACACCAACCTTACGCATCAAGTTTGGGGAAACGAAAACCCCAGGAGGGAATTTTCTCCCTCGCCCTCAAATAGCGGCAAGGCAACACTTGATGGGGACCAACCAGCTTTTAATATAATTATTTTGGATTAAAAGACCCATCTTATGATATTTGTGAGTTGAAAAATAGCATGCCTTTTTTGTTTTTTGATGGCTCTCTCTCTCTCTCTCTTCATCTTTATTGTTTAGCCCCGAACCCAATTCAACATTTTGGGAAGGCGATGAAACGTTTCTAATTCGTCCTTCTGTAATGTCACTTCTTACGTACGTGTCAATTTACTTTCCCTATGGAAAATGGAGCCTGCAGTGACCTAAGCGAATTGACGTCGGATCGCCCCAAACGGACAATGATTGTTTTCTAAAGACACTGAAAACCCTCAGTGAAAATATCGCTTATTTAGCTCTCTGTAAGTAAATTTACAGATTCCAAATGTGGGAATGAAGCTGTTGTAAGGTATTTTCCAGAAGAATTGATTCCATTCCATGTAGAATGCCTCGCTTGTTCTGTTATGTAAAAAAAATGTTCTTTCTTTCATTTTATTTCCATTTCTTCTTTGATCCTTTATTTTGCCACGTAGGTTTTGGCGGGGGGGGGAGGGGGAGTACGTCCTTTTGTCCACCCTGGATTCCGCCCTGGGTACCAAAGCTGTTTGTTATTTGCCAAATTTCTTTCTTACTATTTTTTTCTTCCATTTTTTCTCTTTCTGCAATTTTTCTTTTTCTTCTTCATTTTCCCCGTTTTTCCCCTTTTCTCCACCTCTCTTTCTTTTCCTTTTTTTCTTTCGATTTGTTTACGGGGGCCCTCTTCCCCACCCCCGATCTGCCACTTGTTGAAATGATTGTTTTATCTGTGGTTATGATGGGAAAACAATTAACAAACTGGGAGCCTTAGAGTAAAATACACTTTTGCTGAGATTTGGTAACAAAATTCAGGTCAAAAGGGATATAGGCCATTAAGTTCTTATTGACCCTATAGAGATACTGCGTGCATTGAGGTACCTTAATGAATTTAGTCTGTTTGGCATAAATCTTTTGTATAGGGGTTAAAAATTAAAAAAAGAAAAATATAAAAAATTTGTAGTATTGTGAATATAATGGTCATCTGCTTATGTTGAAACATTTAATTCATTGAATTTACTTATAGACTAAACGAGTAGTCAAGGACTTCTAACATTGACACTGATTAGAACATGTCAAGGTCATGTGCTGTATAACTTTTGGGGTTGGTTATGAATATTAATGAGTTCATTGCATATTTCAAAAAAAGTGTAGGTAAACCACAGTTGTGGGAGCAGCTTAAGGCGCACCGTGTAATTCTTGTTGAGCAATAGGTATTTGGAAGGAAACAGGAAGGAGCAGAATACAGCGTTGCTTAGATGATGAACACCGCGTATCCAGATAAGTCAGTGTTGCTTCACGTGCAACCGTAAGGGGTCCACTAGGATTGCTTGTAGAAAATGAATTTTTATATGTGAATTCCACAGTTCATAAATATATCCCTTACAACCCAAGAAACTTACTATTTAACTGACATCACCGCCAAAAAAGGAGGGCCGCTGATTTGTGTTCTTGATTTAAGAAACACTTCCCTCGTAAACACAAAGTAGGTGATTTTTTTAAAAGTGGCAAAAAATAGCATTTAGGGAGTATTATTTTTTAAGGGATATAGGGAAACATTAAGGGGAATTTGCTCATTAAATAGAAGATATATGTTAACACATGCAAACGCCAAATTCAAATGGATACATAGATATAGAATGCCAACAAATCTAACATTTCAGCACAAATTTATACCTCCGAATTAATCCTGAAATTAACAATAAGGCCCAAGCTAAAAAAAAAAATTCCGTTAGTGCCCAAGGGGGGGGGGGTCTAGGGACCCCAACCTAGATAACCACTTTCCATGGGAGTTTGAATCATGAAACTAACACAAGTCACTGGGGGTCAGTAAGACCACCCTACCCAAATACAATGAAATCGAACTTTTGACCTATGACCTAGGCCCAATTAAAATTGTCGTATCCGAAAAAATGTAGAGTGGTTCACACATTTCAATATCAGCAAATCCAAAGGTTTGAACCAAAATAATTCTTATATCTACTCTAGAATAACCAATTAAAATAATCAATTGCAAATATATATCCAAATTATACCATCTTGTATTTTTCTCAGAAACTTCACAATCACCTTGATTTTCCCTAGATTACTAAGCTAAGAGCACGGTCATGAAAATATTAAATTTATGCTTCAGCATATAAAAGGGTATGATTTTTAAGTAGTGTTAATATTAATTAATTGCCCCCAAAGTTATATATCTAAGCATACATCCAAGATTAATACTTTAATTGTTTAATTAGTAAAAATATCTGATTTTTTTCACTTCCGTTGGGGCCAAGGGGTGTTATATGGAACCAACATATTTATTCTAAATGAGCGTGGGCGGATTTAATTCTTTTTTAGTATCAGGAGAAGCGTATTCAATAAATCAGACAATTAGCAAAAAACTCCTTGAGCAATCGCAAAAAAAAAAACAAATGTGGGTACTATGGGACCCCCCCCCCCCCTCCTTGGGCACCCAAAAGTGTTAAAGGCATTCTCAATACAAATACTACTAATTAAAAAGTAACTGTATAAAGAGTCATATGCCAACCTGAGACCAATATTACCTAACAATTTGTCTCAGATTGCCAAAACTATGCACCCTTTTCAGAGCGGTGTTTATTTCATTCATAATAATAGCACAATTCTACCGTCAGGTCCTTAAGGAGATTTACTAGAATGCCAACATGTCAGTGTTACTATAAGGAGGGTGCGAGGAACATAAACGTCTAACGCGCATGCATATTCTCTCGCCTGTCTCAAAATGTGGGACGAAAATGTGGAGTTAGTAGACAGGCATAAGACATAGGCAGGTCGGGTTAGGACGTTTATAGCTCTGTCGCAACCTCCCTATTTTCTCCATGACTAGAAGTACTGTCTTCCGATCTTACGAAGTACTGATTTCCTGATGATTTTTCTTATAAAAAATATTAAGGTAATTAGAACATCAATCATGGAATCGGGACATGGTCAAAAACACGGTCTGATGCTTCATTCAATTCAATGCACTTGCCAATTTTTCGTTGTATACCCGAAACACTGCCTACAACGATTTCTAGTTGGGTCAAAAGGGAGATATACATTTTGGACACGGGGCGGATAGAAAAAAAATGTTGTACTATCAGGGAATTAAGTTAATTGATATGGGTATATAATAGATGGAAGTTATACACTCAGCAAAAAAATAAGAAAGTCCCCGTATGATACCTTTGACCGTTCCCGTAACTCAAAAGTATTTAATGTGCCTTTATTATCAAAAACTATGGATGCGCAATTTCTACGCAACAAAATGCACAATACTTTGGTCAGATAGACCATCGGTTTTACCATGAAATCATTCCATTTTATGAAATTTCATGTACAAGGGGAAAAAGTTTGCACTATTTCCTGAAACGTAGAAGTTTTGATTTCCAAGTGTGTAAGGTTACAGTGCATTCACAATTTCTTGAGCAGGTTAAACTTATGCTGTTGCCTGTACCGTGTGTTGTTACTTCTACATTGAAAAAAAAAAGGGCACTCGTAGAATTACATCTCTTTTACTGTGGAATTCTTTATGTCATTGTCGTTAGCTGTGGCTGGGTTTTGCATGTTGCATGTTGCTGTATGGTTAGGTTTAAGGATGCCGCGCATGAAACACTTTAAAAGGGGGCGAGCTACTGCTTTTCTAGACGAAGGTGTATCTGTAAGAGAGGTGGCAAGAAGTTTAGAGAACGCTAAAGGCTATCCGGAAACTGAGAGTGAAAGTTGTCGGACCAGAAGGATATGTACAGGACTTCCAAGAAGGGGTCGACCTTCGCCGACACAGTGAGGGCACGACAGACACAATGACAGAAAACACATTTTTGCAGGATTTGCATCGCATATTGCAACGGGATGGCCAACTGAGATCAGCAGCGTGACGCACTTTGGTCAAACAGTATGCGCAAGCGGTTGTCTGAAGTCATTGAAAGGATGGTGACCTACCCATTATTGAACATCTGAACAGCTTGCTCTCTTGTGAGTTGTGATAAACTTTTGAAATGGAGTAATAAATGCTGTTTTGAGACCAGAACGCACATGAGCACTTTTGCACTTTTTTCTTGCATGAAATTTCATAAAAATGGACGGATTTCAAGATAACAAACGATGTCTATCGGGCAAACGTAACTTGTCATTTTCTGCGTAAGAACTTGGCGCATCCATCAGTTTGAATAATAAAATATAAATTAAATACTTTTTGAATGCGTCAAAAAAGTATCAGAAGGGGACTTTCTTTTTTTTGAAGTGGTATATAGATAGATAGATGGAACCCCAAATACTGGCGTAAATTTACATGGAGAATCACATTTGAGAAGGAGAAAATGGGATGTTGGCAGAATAATGAGAAATATAAACATGAATGGAAGACAACAAATGATAGCATGTGCATCTAAAATTCCTGATCCATTCCCCATTTCTCAACTACACCGGATTTGCTTTAAAAAAATACCCTTTCCCATATAGAGAGCCTCCTACCCTCCCTCAGGGGTCTATACCTGCCTCACTAACACCTTCCCCCCTCCCCGCACCCCATCCACGTTGTCCATTTCCCCAATGTTAACCTTCAAGACAGACGGCTACTCTCAAAAGCTCTTTCCATTTCCAAAATGTCTTCCTCAGTCCCTCCATAGAACCAATCCAGGGCTGGGGTAGTAGAGTCGTTGGCTGGCACCCATGATCCAGCAAGGCTGCACAGGAGGTTATCCCTCGAAGATACCTTGGGGCCGGCATACATACTGACCGAGATGCTGCCGATAGTAAGCTGCCGGTGCAGCTTCACTCCCGAATGGTTTGTGTAAGATTTTGGCCGCGGCGCTCCATTGAGGTTGATTTGAACTGGCGATGAGCCTCTTTGTGCGAGATGTGAAAGGCAGTGGCGGTGGTCATGGCCACTCAGCTTGAGTCTCCCAGGTCTTGAGATATGGTGCAAGTATGGGCCCTATCTTCAGTAATGTACTTTCTACTTCGTCCGCTGCTGTCCGAGTGAAGATGGGCAAGATCGTCGGCGTAAACATATTGTCTAGATGTTTTGAGGTTACCACTGATATCCAAATGAAACAGCATGGAAGCCAGTGCAGATCCTTGCTGTACTCTAACTCTCCTTCCTCAGACGGTCGCAGTGCAGACGACTGCTCTGCCCATGACTGGTCTTGAGAACAAAGCTCCCCCCCACGGTTTTGCAAGCATGTTTACATCTGCAATTGTACAAGGCGACGATCTTGTGAGGTCCCTTAGGTGCTGAAGTGTCAAGCCCTGGTGCCACACGGTGTCGAATGCTGCAGTAAGGTCCACCAAGATGGCACCTGCCTTACGACGCTTTTCAAAGCCTTCCTCAATATTTATTATTTGTGAGTTTTATATCTGTGGACATGCTCCGGCCACGGCGAAAACCCCTGCTTTTTGTTCGTCAGGCAGATGGGTTCGAACGACGGGCTCCACCCCCCGGGGCCATGATCACATCCGATCAGGTTTTTGAAGGAAACACAAAGTATGATATTGGGCGGTAGTTCTTAGGTTGTCGACAGGCTTGTTTGGTTTGGGGAGTGCGATGAGTAGGAGCCATCTTCTAGATCTTGTTAAGGACTCGTTGGGATTCAACATGTGTAGAACTCCTAAGCCTTTTTACGACATCGTGGGCCGCATTCCATCAGGAACTCCGCTGGAATGTTATCAGGCCCTGGTCCTTTCTACTCTTTAGCTGGCAGAGGTGATCTCCATTTAGTGAAATGATGTTTAAAGTGACCGTCCGAATGATGATCTCTTTTGGGGGAACCTAGTCTGGACCAACATATTTCAAAAAACTTGTTTTTTCCTCACATCAGAAGTAGTATCTCAAGTTGGTTAGTGTTTGTATGCATATCCTACATTTTTTGCATAACCTTAACATGCAAAATGTTGACCCATGTTCCCGTTGCCAGGTAACGGCCGCCCCAAAACCTTGGATTGTATAATTTGCGATGTGTCAATACGGGAACAGTGATATCTCAAAAAGTACTTATCCTATTGAGATGAAACAAAAAGCCATTTGGGGAGCTGAGATTTAAGCTATCAATGAAAACCAAAATTTACACATACTAACATGTAAGCAGGGTAAGGTCTGTTTAATCTGAAACAGCAGAAACCATAATTAGGTTTTGGTCAAAAATCAAATGACAATATCCCAGGCTTGAATTAAAAAAAAAATAATTCATTGTGTGATCCTAAGGATAAAGAAAAAAACAGTGAAAAAATGAAGTTCCTACCGTCCTATCCCATTGGTTCTTAAACGAGGACTGTTGCCATGATGACAATCGCGGAAAAACAAATATGGAGAAAAATGCAATTAAAGTTTTATAATGTAAGTCCGTTTTCAAGAGTTGTTTGACTTGCACAAGTTCCTTTTGAATCAATAAATATCGATATCAAATGCTCCAGCTGAGTAGGATATTTACCCCTTCTCATCAAGTTATCATATAAATGTTTACGCCTGACCGCTGCTTAACACATCGACTCTTCGTGATTCTGGCACGGCAGTCAGGTGACCCGTAGCCATGGTAATGTTGGCCCATCTTGGATGAAAAAAATGACGATAACTCAAAAAAGTATTTCATTAATATTGAGAGAAACAACAAGCCACTTTGAGCTGAGGGCTTAAAGGAACAACTTTGTCAAAATCTCTGGAATTCTGAAAAAAATCACCCCTTGAGACTAGGATTCCCCTTAACAGAGCGAGTGTGATCACTACGATGTATTGAAATGACCATTTCGGAGGAGTTGCTCAGCGATTGATTGACAGTCATTGGACATTCGATGGATTGAAACTTCTGCCAATGGGCTTTTGATAGTCTCCCAGGCCTTCCTGCTTGAATGAGTGAAGTCGATTCCCTGGACGATCTCCTCCCAGCGCTCCACGTGTCATGGCCAAGCAGTTTGTCAGAAATAAGCCTTGGATGACGCTTCTCCCCTGGTTCAGAATCCAAGAAATAATGTAAAGAGATATTACATTCTCATCCCAGGAGGCGATTTATAAGGCGACGACAGCCAGTGGGATGGTCTTCTTTGCTGTAGTATCACAGTGCTGTGTAAGAATGGTCCAGGTTGGAGGGGTTGGTGTCGGGATGGTTGGGCACCCTGAAATCCCCAGATTCTGTAAAGTGGTCCCGGTCTGTCTTGCGGAAGTTCCATCCTTTTCACTTGCTTTGTTGGTATAGGCTAAGCAAGGCTCTCAGTAATGGTCTATGTTTGACTTCGGATGAAAGCGGTCGAGGAACAGTACGTTGACACAGAGAAGGTATCCCCTATTTGCAAAGTGAAGGTCAGGATTTGTAGTTGTGTTCCACCTTCTAGAGTAGAAACTGTCCGGTGCTTGGAGTGTGCAAAAGGTTGTTACGCCTGAGTTTGGAGGGGGGCCCCTGTACTCTAGGGGGTCGTAAGGCTGGTATTCCTGTAGCCCAGGTAATGCTATGACTGATAAAGTCGCCAGTGGAGATGCAAGGTCCACCATAAGTAGGTAGAGAGTCTGCGTGAAGCCGATGGTTAGGTAGCTTGTAGACATTGATGACGTTGACATCTACAATTTGGGTCGTTGCTCATGCCAGGGTGGAGTCTTAGGTGAGGTTGCAATTTGCTTCAATTGAGCTGTGTTACTAAAAGGTGGCAATCCAATGGGTAGCGCTCTCGGGTGTGCAGCTAAAGTGTAGCCGCCAACTGGTCAGAATGGAACTGTCAGGTGCGTGTGTCTCTGGGGAGAATCGCAGCGTTTGTGTAAGGAAGCTCGATGATTGCTGATCTTTGCATAGTGAGGCCTTCCACGTTGCGTTGAAACACTGAGATGCCATCTGACGTGACATCCGATATTGCCTTGCCCTTATAAGGGCACGTGTTCCAAGACTGACATCAGGTTGTGCCCTCTGACAGGGCATGATGAAAAAATACAGCGAGTTAAAAAAGATAAACAATGGCAGTTAAGGAGACAGTTAAGTATAAGAAAAAGGACAACAGAGATGTTAGCGTCGCCTCAGTTGTGATGTGAGTTCACACAAATTACAAGCCAATAACGATCTCAAATATTACTCAAAATTTCTTATGAATACTTATACTTTTTCTATGAACCATAACGCCCATCATCCGCCGAAGGAGTGAAGGAATAAGGAAGAGGGAAAAGAGAAAAGTCGGAAATCCGGGTTGGTCTGGAACGGAAATTCGAGTTGGTCTTCGGATGATCGGAAATCACGGTATTGCGGTGTCGCTGGCCCGGCCAGGCAATTCCTGCCCATATCATCGGGTGCATATATAGTGACGGATGTAAAACAAATACGATTTTTGTTTTCGAGAAAATCGCATTGAAACCTCGCGAACTCTAAAAGTCGGTAAACATCCGCTATATACATCAAACACTCAAATCCGATTAAGAAACAACCTTAACACTTGCAATTTAAGTTGCAATATTCAATTATAATGCGTACTTGATAAAATGGAGGTAATAACATTGGCACTTTCGCACATTTTAGATTAGGTTCTGGACATAGTGACGGATGTTGAGTTTTCCTATACGAAATCGTCTTCATCATCCGTCATTATGTAATAACATCGGCCGTTTCCGAACATCCGTCAAACCCAATTTCGTCATCGCGAGTTTTCTCAATTTGGTTTATTTTCATAAGACGGATGTGAGTGGTTGGCCGCTATTCAACCTCCAACCGGCGTTGAACGTAAATATAATATAAATTTATAGTAATAGCATATTTAATAAATTAAAATACTAATTTTGCTTTGTGTTAAGTGATGATAGTATTTAAGATGAGAAGATATACTCACAAAAGTATTTAAAAAGTAATAACGCTTCTATGACGGGGATACCATACGTCACTATGTAATTCACCCAACGGTCTATGTTATGCAACATACGTCAAAATTTGCCACATGTCTAATTGATTATTAATTAATCAAGTACTTGCAAGCTTCGGCACTGGCATAGTTGAAGACTTTGATATTGACAACCATTTCCCTAATTCGTAGAATGATAAACAGTCAACATCTGGCGATGAATGTAAAACAACCCGACGATTGTGTCTTCGTTTGATGACGCAATCATTGACATTCCTAACTTTTTCTAACTCAGTGCCCCATTGGCGTTTTGGGTGTTAAGTACCGTTGTCCATCTGACATGCAACTAAATATGTCTAGATTTGAAAAAGTGTTGCAGTTATCACCGATATAATCCCCAGTGAAACCTCCAAACTTACAGCATGCAAAGTTATATACATCCATGATATATAATCCATTGGTAATTTCCTTTTGTCTTCAAAATACGTTCCTGGCGAAAATGTAGTAGTCACATGAATTCGGGGTAATGACGCTATTGTTCTTGTCCCTTCATGTGAACATTTGGAGAGACAAATGGTATAGCTACCTTTATTGTTTTGTCAAAATACTGTTTTTTCCCTCATCATTTTGCCAACATGGTAAAAATGGATGCCTTTTAACAACTAAATCCAAATCAATTTTAAGCTATCTTCTCAAAAGTCCGTATCACATTATAGAGAGTATTCTGTTTTTTTAACACTAAAGTGCCTAAGGGGGTTCCATAATATTCAAGCTTTGTTTTTTTTTTCGCGGCGATTTCTCAACTTGTGAAAGATTGTTGAACTTTGTGTTTGTAAATGTTTTAACTTATCGATGTGTCTCTTCTTTTCTTTCCATAAAAAAATACTAAAATTCTCGCCCGTTACCACTTAAGTGGACCAGGTTTTCACTCCTTGGTGCCCATGCTGGGGGGGGGGTTCCAGGACCCCCCCCTAAGAAACCACCTTTTCCCGCGGGAATTTTTGCAGGCAATTTATACCACTTTGAAGGCATAAGACAACCCCAATCAGCAAACACAAAAATGAAATTTGTTATTTTGGCTGCAAATTATGGGGCAAAACATTGTTTCAAAACACCGAAATTGGGAAAAAATACGGGGAAAATTCAAATGAGCCTGCGCTTACAAAACCAAACATTTGAAAACTTATTTATGTTGATATCTATTCTAGAAGAACCCAAATTACATATATTTGATACACAACTAGCAGTTTTATGGAGTCCTGTATTTTTTACGCGTGTTGCAAAATGCACGTCATTTTCACCATAGAGTTTGTACATAAAACGGTTTGGCAATATCCATGATGACATTGGTTTGGTTGCAGCAACATAAAGGGTTAATTTGTTTGTAATGTTACAAGAATGTTTACTTACATGTAGGTGGACTTATTCAGCAAAAAAAAATTGCTATGGTTCTTGGTTTTTGTTATTCTTCTTTAAAAAATATTCTTAAATGACTTGCGCGTATTGCCCAAGGGTGGGGTTCCATGGGCCCCCACTAATTAACTCATTACAGGCTTGGCCAATTTTAATTATGTGGTAATAAAAGAGCGCTTTAAAAGTCAGACAATTCAAAAAATTTCGGCGCAAAATCCCCACGCGTAAAGCGGCCAGCGCGAAAACAAATTGGGGGGTCCCCTTAGGAGCCCCCCTGTCACTTTAAGTGTTAATGGGATAATTAGCTTGGGTCCATTTGGACCCCCCATAGCACCAATGGGGGTGTGAGTTAAAAAAATTCGGCTGTTGCCAGAAATATGTTTTCTTCTGCCTTATGTAATTTTCATATGCAGAAACACAATTAATTACATAATCAGAAGAAAAATAATCATTAACCCTTATGTGTTGAAATAAGCGATTCCATCATCGAGCGCCGCGCGCCATTGCGTACAAACCTATGGGAAATAAGACTGCCCCCCCAAAAATACAAGAAATGTACAAAGTGTAATTTTTTGTGTGTTAAATAATATGTAATTGGTCCCCTTCTAAGACTCAAATAAAACATCAAAGATTTGAAATGTGTATGCTGTGGACGTAGGTTAAAAAAAAGTCGCGGCCGAACACAATCATGTAAATACTATTTTCCGCATTTCGAAAACAATAATTTGCCCCTAATTCCTAGACGAATAAACTGTAACTCCGTTATATATTGCCCCTTGCCTTGTTTAATGACTCCTCAAAGGTGGTATGAGTTTCATTTGAAAATTCCATCTGGAAATGTGGTTCTTTTGGGGGTCCATGGACCCCACCCCCTCCTTAGGCACTCAACGTGGAATGACACACCTTAGGCACTTGGCACTAAAATTGACAAGACTAATCCATAATTAATTTAAGTTAACACAGAGTCAATTTTTAAATACTCAATCATTTTGAAATGTTGCCATATTATCCGTCTAGACATAAGGATTAAAAACCTTTGTAGTTTGTACCATCTATGACCCTTGGTTTTTAAGAGTGTATTGGGTAAAAATTGCTAAAAAGTGTAAAAAGGTCATTTCCTGTTGTACAGGGGTCCAATTCAGAAGTTGCTCCCATTTGTAAACATGAAACAAATGTTCATCTAGCTTAATGTTCAAAATAGGAATGTTTTTTAGGCAATCTGCACTGGACGTTATCGACGTGCTATGTGACAAAATAAGTCATGGGGCAACATAAGCCAATTGGCATTGACGCTTCTTTGACCTTTATCTCGGTGAATTAAACATTACATAATCAAAACTATAAACTTTTTGGGAGTCCCCTATCCTCAGGCAATAATTGCCAAGGTCTTCAAATATAATCGAGCACGTTCATGTTGACCCCTGTACAATAGATTGACCTTTTTTGCAGTATAGCCATTTTCCCCAGAACTCTAAAACCATGGTCCATAGACGGTACAAACTATACTTTTTGGAATCCTTGTGACCTGACGGACAATATGACATACATTTCAACATGATTCGGAGGGAATTTAATTTGAACATGTGCCACACTTAAGATTGGCCCGATTGAAAAAGTGAACAAAACCACTTTGACACCACTAAAACTACCTTGCCTTGAATTAGAGGGTCCATACTAACTCTAAAGGTGTCAAACCTTAGGATGTATGGTCGGACATGAACGAACTCCTAACACATAGGACCCTATGATATTCTGCTCTGCTCTATTGTGTGAACAAACAGAAAATGTCGCAACTTATATTTTGCCTTTTTTATGAATAACTTGAAACCCCATGTTGCTGTTTGGGATCTTCCATAACATTTTGTGCAATAGTTTTTTAATCATCTTTGAAAATATCGGAATTTTAAATATTTTTATTATTTACTTGGACAATGAAAGGAACACTTTAGCATGTCCGAGAGTTTGGTAACATTTTGTGCAATAATTTTGAAATTTTAATTGAAAAAAGGAATTTCTGTCAAAATGATTTTCTTTTTTCAAATGGAATGATTTCATTGATTCCATTATTGTTGACAGCAACAAAACCAATTCATGTATTTGGACAGTGGTAGTCCTGATGAAATGAATAGAACGGTGACTGGTCGCCAAAGTGTTGGTTTCTTGCTCTTTCTGTAACACTATGTCAATACACTTTTTTCACTTCCTCCAAATTCTGAAAAGTCAACCATCTCTACCACTATTGAGTATATTTTCACTTTGGCAGGTCTGATTTTCATGTTCCTAAAGTTTTGTAATAGCTTACAGTATCCAATGAGATTTTGAAGACCGCGACTTTTTATAATTATTGATTTTAATGGGTAAAAGCTAAAAACTTTGGGGGATTGATGGGTACTAAGCTCTTTTTGGACAGCCAGTATTAGGCAGTAAGTATAGTAGCATAGCATAGCATGCACAGTAGTCGTAGTCGTAGTAGTAGTAGTAAGTAGTATTATAGTAGTATAGTAGTAGTTACTAGTAGTAGTAGTAGTAGTAGTTGAGTAGTAGTAGTCGAGGTAGTTTAGTAGTCGTTTTGAATTTTGACTTAAATTAACAGCATATCACTGTAAACTGCAGACAATAAACCTACATATTTTTCTACAAACACAGAAGAAAATACTTTTAACATGAAAATATAATTATTGAAGGTGTAGAAGACATAGCCTCCCTCCGCGTGCCTCCTGTTTGGCATGCTTGGTGCATGTTTCCATCTTGCTCTTGTATCCTGAATATACAGAGGCTCGCCCTGTCGTCCAACAGTTGCCACCGAACGGGGTTTAAACGGTGGTCGTCTCGGCATCGGATTGGAGAGATTTCGTTTTTTTCGGATAGGAATACTTCTGCAAAAAACGTTGCCTTTGATCATTAAATTTTTTTTATTCTTTGATCTGACCTCCACAATGAATGATGACGACAGATGAGTACCTCTGGCTTTGATCGCCACAACAATTTTTTCACAAATGTAAAAATGTTGATTACATTTTTCCCTCAATATTATCAAAAATAAGCAAGCAATCATCCCCCCTGGCAAATGGCATCTGGAACTTGACATCACAATACCATTGGACCAAATAGTCTAAATCCCTGACTCATCACATAGAATGATCCCATTGCACCCACCTGATCTCTAATACAATGGAATGGAAACCTGGGCTCGATGTGAAGCACTGATTTCAGCCACATAATTATACACACAACTTCCCAAAAGAATCCCAAGCAGGTGTTAAGAGCCGGTCCTTTATACAAACTTGTTTACCATTAAAAGTGAATAAGCTATAACAGACTAACTACGAACATCATTCAAATGCAGCTCAAACAAAACCTTGTATTTAGCGCTGTATTGGATGCATGTCTCTGAAACGTGCACCCGGGATACAACTTCTGTTAAAAAGGTGTCTCTGGATTGGTATTGTGTTCGGTAGACCAAGATTCCCGCCTGTTGCTCATTCCCTCTAATATACATACTGTTGTGTAGCCATCCTTGTATATAATCAGTGATTGCATCTTAAAAGGTGCGTGTTCCAATCGTCTTTCGGACCGCCCCTGATTACCCGGAAGTAATATCGATTTGATATCAGATGAGGCCGGTATTTTTTCCTCATTGTCGTCTTTAGAATTTGAGCCCTCACATCCATTTTATTCCCCCATTTAATAAAAACCGCCCGTTTAGTGGTTAAAACCATAATAGCAACAGTATTGAATAGGGCATTGCACAATGCATTATTGCGTCTACATCAAAACCGGAACGCGCAAGTTTGTTTCCCACGGTAATTGATAAGGGTGGTATGTTGGCAAGTGTCCAAGGCTCTCATATCAAGTACGAAACACCATACACATAAATCGGAACAAGCACCCTTACTCCAGATTTTGGTGTAATTCGGACTTAATTAATCTTTTCGAAGGAGACGTAACAAAACGAAACCTAAACAAACTGGAACACAAGTCCATAGGGTTACGACCCCATCTGGAGCAAGATCGTGCACTTTGTGATAGAAGTATAACATTTGGTAAACGCTTAATATGGACCAAACCATTTATTTTCATGCCAAACGGGACCCAGCTTGGAATTTGACCTTTGGGCGGCCGTGGTGAACCATTTTTCAAAGTATTCAAGATGACATATTTTTTAAATTCTATTCTGTCAGGTTTTTGTTTTTCAATATGGCTGCCAATTTGCAATAAAATTTACTTTTATATTTAATAATACCTAGCTCAGAAAGATATTGACTAGATTTGTGTGTCGAACTTTATGTTTTTAGGATCACGAATCCACCAAACATATGACGTCATTTTGAAATATCTTGTGTCAGCCCTTGTGTTTTTCAATGGCACCATTTGGGGTTAAAATTGACCATTTATGCTATTTAGTTTTCTATTAACATGAGATGTTATTAAGGCATTTGTTAGATAATAAATGGTAACTACATTACGGGTCATTATTCGTTGTATTACAACACGGATCTAAAATCGATAAAAACAATTTAATGCAACTTCTTTTGTATTATTATTATTATTATTATTATATATTTATTATTTTTTTATTAAGCCTTTATATGGGCGCTCCTAAACGGAACCAGAGCGCCTTACAAGTGACATATACAAAAGAAACAAGCTTACATAACATAGGACAAGAAGCAAAAATCACAAAAGCAACTAAATGGAGGAAACCACTCAATCGGATAGTAATAAGTAATTTTTAAGCATCCCGCTTGAAGCAGGAACCGCCGCTGCCTCTCTGAGATCAGAGGGAGCTGATTCCAGAACCGAAGCGCACATATATGACGATGAATCGCCAGCGCCTTTTGAAGATTTAGAGAATACAGAGTCGGGTGAATCCATACGAGGAACGCACGGTTTCTGAATGCAGGTGGATCCAGACTTCTCTGCAAATGAATGAGCTCAGTGAGGTAATTGGGAGCTACAAAGTGGAGGCATTTAAAAAGATCTTATAGTTGTTCTCTGTTTAACTGTAGCCATGCAGAGCTTTCCAACAATGGAGCATAGGACTGATCCCTACCTCAGCTAAAAACGAGCCTAGCAGCCTTTTTTTGCAAGCGCTGCAAACGTTTGAGATCATTTTCCACGCTCACCTGTCCATATAGAGTTAGCATAGTCATAAGCATGATAATCTTGAAGGACCAGTCCCCCTGAGCAGCATTGTGACACCTGTCAGATGGTGATAAACGCGAATGCCCAAATATTCCTTACTATCCAAAATAGCACCAGGTTGTTAATGATGCCGATGGCAGATCTTAACATTTGCCAAGTTCCAGTCTGATGTGTAGACAGGTGGGCAAAGCACGGTAAGATGCAAAAACAATGAACTCAGTTTTATCTTGGTTTAGCTGAAGTGCAATTCCTACTCACCATAATTTTTTGATGTAGTTAGTACATGCGTCATTTATGCCATTTTAACGTCCTTTACCTTTACGGCGGTTCATTTGCATGGTTAAATTAATAAATTAAAAAAAAGGACTACTGATGGAAGCCGTCCCCCCCCCCCCCCATTTTCAAATAAAGTTTGAACTACGGTAACGTCATGATTCTTGTATTGCAACACGGTCCTAAAGTCGATGAAAGCAATGTATGCACTGAGTGGGTTGGTAACAATGGATGGAAAGTCAACCAGCAAAACATGCAGGACTGTCTGGTGGCATGACATATTGTTTTGATTCATGTTGATCTCACAGCGTAGAAACATTTTGAAAATGGCCCTTCTTAAGTGTTGCTATTTTTATTTGATTTAACATCAATAAGAAAGACTTGTTTGAGATGTAGACAGAGTAACTACCGACTGTCCCAAAAAAACTATCCAAAGCAAAGATTGATCTTTGGCCAATAATTTAAGTTCATCTCAACGGACTTTACCTGAATCTTTTGGGTAAGAGGTGTTCCAGCTTTCATGAGACTTTTATTAGTTGCGTGTCATTTGGAGGCTCTGGTTCAGGATTTATGGCCAATTTAATCTAAATCACTTGACAAACCTGTTTGGCCAGTTTCGCGGCATCCTCATATTAACACAATTCAGAATTGGAAAATCAACTTCAAGTATTCTTTAATTGAAATTCAATAAAAAATAGGTATAAAGTGCTGCTTCTTGTGATATGACATAATTTATAACTTTATAATGCCACGATTGCCATAAATGGCATTATAGCATGTGGAATTTCATTCAAACATCTTGTTGTCTCACCTTACGTCCAGGCATCAGAAGAAGTAGAACAATAAAAACACCCTTGTTAGTAACGAAACCTTGAACACCAACCATCCTTTCCTTTATTGTGCTTTGTTCAACCCTTTTCCTTTATTATTGTTCCTCCTGGCTCTTGGAGGCAGTAGGGAATAAGGGGAAGGGTGAATTGTCCCGCCACATTATAGACATGGTTAGAGCATTGTCCACCCACTTTTTCCCCAAGAGAGATTTGTGGCTGTTCCATTAGTGTCAGCAGTCATCAGCATGTCAGTTTCCCAAAAATTTCCATTAATTCTCATGATGCCTCCCTGAGAGTGAGTCCCCCCCATTCCCCAGAGCATATTGCTGTGCTTTTCCTGGGTGAAAAATATAAATCATTGATTACTTTCAATGGCATGATAAAACTTCAATCTGATCTGTAATATTATTCTTTTGTTTTGAAACCGGTTTAATCTCTCAATGGGGATGCTACACGTCTTATACCTTTGGTTTCTTAACCTTCAGATGAAACTGGCCCAAGTGGGTATTTATCCTTTGTGTTCATTGTCATATCTCCAGTTCGGGTCCATCAACAGTGGATGGAATATAAACTGAGGATTTAGCTTAGATTTGTCTAACAGAGACAAGTCACATATCTTGCGAAATGCACATCTTATATGTTTATAATTTTAGTTTGATTGTATATTTTTTTTTTGGGCCAGTTCTGTATATCACCAAATATTGAATTTTTGTTACACTAATATCGCGATGCATAATATAACTGCTATTTGGTGTCTATACTTAATATACCTCAGTTAAATATCAAGTCGTGTTTCATAGAAAGGTAAGTTTCAGTTGAGATCTACCACACTTGCAATCGTTTTACATTTTAAGACTATATCTAACACGCGTAACTTAAAAGGTGCTTGTTCCCGATCACCCGCATGGACCCGTCCTTATTTAACTTAACCGGAATTAGTATATATTTGGTCGTATTTTTTCTAATTATCGTCCTGAAATTCCAGCTTCCCAGCTTCCAAAACCCACTTCTTTTGCAAAG
>JAMKCH010028812.1:0-16411 GCA_023653785.1 Ophioderma brevispina | reverse complement strand
CAGACTTTTGATCAGTATTTAGTATGTGGTAATGTGACATTTGAGCTAAAATTGAATCATATTCTAAAAAAGCTGAAATGCACACCCAATGCCAAAATGTTGTAATCAATGATCAATAAAAAAGATCGAACCTAAATGGTGACCTCTTGCTGTGACATGGGGTCCAAATAAGGGTAAAATGTCCAAATAAGGGCATATCTGAAACATGCTCAAATGGCAATTTATGAAAGTTTTAAAAAGGCAACAATGGAAATTGCATTCATTAGTTTACCAGTTACAATGCAATAATCTCTCAAACCAAGGAAACTAAAACAAGAAGCAGTGGGGACACTATAATGAGTATTGTGATAGGTCATTTGGTATTTAAGGTCAGCAGGAGAACAAAGGTCGACATTGGAAGCTGCATAAAACGAACTGCCAATAACTCAGTTACTATTTATTGTTTTAAATGAAATTGCCGTATAGATACGAGTTCGATGTAATGGAAGAGATAGGCCAGATTGGGAGAGTGACGTCAACATTACGTATATATGACGTCAGAGCAGAAGACGCAGGGACATATGAATGTGTAGCAAAAAGCTCATTAGGCAACCAAACTGCCACAGCAACTATACAAGTACAAGGTAGGCACAACTAAAGCTTGGCGTACACTGTAAAAATACTGTACATTTTACAGTATTTTACTGGCATCCATATCGGAAAAATCAGTGTGTATTGTAAAAAAATAATTCAATCAAAACTTTTGAAAATACATGTATTTGGTGAGTTGTTATTTACCAAGTCTGTCCACCAATGTAGACCTTCTGGTAAAATATACATTGAAAACTGCAAAAGTTATATTTTACGGTATTTTGTTGGCAGAATGGATGTCAGGATAATACTGTAAAACTCACAGTATTTTTACTGTAAAATTAGTAACAACAATTCATGACTCGGGAGCAAACACTAAGAAATTCAGCACTACACACCCTTGAGTACAAAATGTATTTAAGTTGTAGGAACATCGATTAAAACAACGGTTTTCTAAAAAAATGGGAGACAGACAGACAGATTAAAATCATTCTTTAACTATGCTGACATCTAATTTGATCCAGATTGATCCAGAATTCAATTCTTTGTGTGAATGGAAACAAATTACTGTTTGGACAAGGCACCATGACAAATACTAAAATACAGCACAGCATCCATATGATACTAACAAAATAACAATTGCTCATAACACCAAACCACTATATCCGAATCAACCTAAATTTTTGGTAATAAAATTTTCTCGAGGATAGTGAACTACACACAAAACGGAATGTGCTAGAATTACGAGTAAAGAAAGGCTAAATAAAAAAGGAAAAAAATCCAAACTTTTTTGTGCTGTAACAATTTGGTCTACAAAATGCAAGCAACTGGAATCGTAAAAGTACATATTTTAATCTCGTCACGCTTGAACAATCCCTGTGAACAATTGATTGATTTCAGTACCGCCCTCATTCCAAGAGGCACCAATAGACAGATACGCAAGTATAGGTGAAGATATTACATTAGGGTGCTACGTTATTGGAACGCCACCACTTCACATATTTTGGTGGAAGGAAGGAGCAGGGGTAAGTTAGTAGCTTTGAAATGTTGGGTAACTTTATTATGTTCATCATAGTTAAGTCAAAATCCTCAATTCCGTGACTAATCTTTGGCAAGTAGGTTTGACGATTGATTTGACTTCAAAGGACATTTTAGAAGGTTTTTAGCCCACATGTTCCTCTGGAAAATGTCGGCAATTTCCACAGGAGGGGGTAACGTTTCTACAGGGGTAAATTTTAAATAATGGTCCAAATAACGTTTAGTATAGCTCAAATTGTGTGTGTGGTAACAAGGAGTAAAAAAGTCTATGGTGACCTGTCTGAAAAATGCATCGCTATGAAGATATACAACAAAATAGGCTAAAGGTCAAACATTTATTCAGCAAAGGTCAAGGTCTTATACTGTTTCGATTGAGTGTAAAGGTATCTTTAAAAATTTATAAAATTACATTGATTTAAAGTATGTTGGGTATATTTCCCTTCTTGGCATCTTTTCATGGTTACAGGGGAGGGGGCACTTTCCCCACACACTTCAATGTGGGACAAAATTCCAGATGCTACAAGTGTAGGTATACCCTACATAATTTAATTCAATGTAATTTTATCAATTTTTAAAGATACTTTAAACTCAATCAAACCAGTATAAGACCTTGACCTTTGCTGAATAAACATTTCACCTTTAGCCTATTTTGCTGTATATCTCCATAACGATGCATTTTACAGACAGGTCACCATAGACTTTTTTACTCCTGGTTACCACACGAACAATTTGAGCTATACTAAACGTTATTTGGACCATTATTTAAAATTTACTCCTGTAGAAACTTTGACCCCCCCCCCCTCCTGTGGAAATTGCCGACATTTTCCAGAGGGACATGTGGGCTAAAAATCCTCTAAAATGTCCTTTGAAGTCAAATCAATCATCAAACCTTACTTGCCAAAAATTAGTCACGTAATTGAGGATTTTGACTTAACTATCAATTGTGATGTCGATTGTGTTTTTGTTGGTGCATAGCATTTGGGCTGATGCAAGCGGACCCTTTGCTTAAAGGAAGTATCGCCAAAGTTTTGCAATCACATGTTCTCACCTGCTGGTCGCAAGTAATGATTCACATAGCCTTTGAGAGAGCGTGGCCTAGCTGTTAAGGGTGCTTGCCTAACCGCTCTGAGTGTTCCCAATCCGCCCCGTCTCCAAAAGCGAGCCAGTTAGGAGCGCCATATCATGGATACCGCGGCCCGGATCCGCTTACAAAGTTGAAATAAATCCTGACACCACCGCAAGCCATTACCAATGACGTGGGGATACGCTAAGAACGAACATGCCTTCCTGATTTCGTGCAAAATAACATGTAACGTTCGTCCTGCATAAATTTTCTTTTACCGGTAGTATTTTTTGTTGCAAAGCTGGTCTCAATAAATTCGAATTTCGAAATAAAATAAACAACTTAGAACCTCCTCAAGTCCTATTTCCATCTTCATTGATCACAAACTATTTTACCTCTGAGAGAAGCACGTGCATTTCTAAGCGCCCTCGACAGGTAAAGTTATATTCAATCGTCGCCTCGTCTAAGGCGATCGATTGATCTTTTGATTACCTCCAAACAGATAAATGCACATTCGCTTCCTTTGACGGTCAAACAGAGGGCATGTTTATAGTTTATTTTCCAGAAATAACGTTTCAATAATCCACAATGTACACAATAAAGTCATTTCCCAAATGTTTCAAATATTTTAAAACTTAAATCGCAGATATCTCGAAATGTGACTTTGGGTCGATCGTCTGTTAAGAAGGGTTCGGCCGATACCTTTTGTTTTACAGATAGCACGTGTGATCCAATGTAAAAGCGCAAGGCTCGTATCATTTAACGTTATGTTGCTGGTTTTCGGTCTTCGCCGTGCCAAACGTGTTGTGTGTCCTCGGCAAAGACACTTTATCTCGCTTTTTCTCACTTCCAGCTGTAAATGGGAAGGCTTGCGAATTTCATTAAATGGAAATGGTGATATATCCTAGGACATCGTAAGAAATTACTGCGCTTGAGACTTAAAGCAATAACAGCACATTTTTTAAGAGCTCCCCCCCCAATTTTAATTTTGATATTTTTTGCACAGTTATATTGGTGATTGTCTAGGAACTATACCTGTGAACAAGAATGGCTAAAATGCGTATTATCATAAAATAAGCCGAGTTTGTAATTGATAATGGGATCAAAGCATTGGTACTTGACGGCAGAAGGTGGGAAATGCTAAGTTTATGTCCGTCCATGATGAAATAATGCCCCCCAAGAAAATGGCCTCCAACTTGACTTGCTTGAACAATAAAACACTAATTGGATGAGCGTAGACCCGTACATCAACAAAGCGCTATTTCCCGGCTATTTCATATTGGAAGGCCGTATTTCCACAACTTTTAATTATTATCGAGATCTCCGATATTAATTATATTCTAACTACAAAACTCTTCGTTTTCGACACAGACATTTTCGAGCTTAACCATTCCAGTTAAGTTTACATAGCCATTTACCGTTACAACCGTGTTAAATCTCAAAATTTTTGGAAAATTGGGGTGCGCTCTCTTCAAAATGGCTATAATTGCTTATTGTACAAGGCGCTATATAAATTTCTACATTTCTTAACAGAACTTGAGTCTTGCCTGACTCAAACATTTCACCCGGTATTCACTAGAAAATGAGGGGATGGACTTAAACATCATCAACGTAATCCCAGAAGATGAAGGCAGATACCATTGCGGTATTATCAATGCAGCTGATTCTATCGTAGGCTCTATGGCACTAACAGTCATTTGTAAGTTACTATTAAATAATCTGGGATATAATTCGTTAACCATTGCAATTAGTACACTATATGTCGTTTGCCACTAAAACAAAGATATAGAATTGTACATTTCAGTCGACATTTGCTTCACAGCTGTTACACGCCATTACCTTTCATAACCAATGATAACGGGAAATCCTCTGTCTGTTATCCTACACTGTAAAAAATTACAGTGCAATTTACATGAAAATCCTGTAAAAAATGACAGTATTTGGCTGTAATTTGGAAATACAGGAAAGTACTGTAAATTTTATGTCCAATATTTCAGGCCTATAATGACAAAATTTAAAAATGAAGCCTTTGTTCGAATTTTAATGAGTAACAACATTATTATACACCGATGAATCTTCAATTATACGATTAAGTACTAAAATTTACAGGGAAAATAATACTGTAAACTTTACAGGAAAATCCTGGCAGCAATTCTGCCAACAAAACCCCGTACAAATACAGTTTTTACAGGTTTTCATTCAAATTTACTGTATATTTTACAGTTTGATGTAATACATTTTACAACAAACTGTCAATTTTACAGTTAATGCACTGCATAAATTTGTGGATAGGCCTAAGTTAGGGTGTTCGTCAGTGCTTTTTTACTCTACACACGTTCACAATCTCTGTAATAACTCATCAAATATATATGTTTTTGAGTGTTTCAATTAAATTAATGTTTACAGTATACTGTAAATTTTACGGTAATTTGTTGGCAGAATTGCTTCCAGGATTTTCCTGTAAAATTTACAGTATTTTTTTACAGTGTATCAAACAATATTCCAGGTAGGTATTACGTGAGCTTTGTCGGCATAGGAATTCAGTAATGGGGAATACTTCAAGTAACCGCCGGCAGCGCTCTGAAGCAGGCCCTCAAACGGGTTGTACAACGGATTATAGAACCATACTTCATGAAAGCTGTTTCTGTTACAATAACTTCTTAATACTTCTTAATCCCTCTGCAGCTTCGGAAGACTTGCCTCGCATCGTGAAGGGACCTGAGAATGTCACGGTTCACATTGGAGAGACCGCTGTCTTTACATGTAACGTCACAGGCAACCCCCTGCCTGCCATTAGGTAATACCATAGGCGATGAAGATAATGTATGGTATTGTAAAAGAACTATATGCTTGAAAATTTGAAAAAAATGGGAATGAAGAAGTAGAAAGGAAAATGCCGGACAAGGAAGACTATGTTAAAGTGCTGTCCTTCTAGCCTTTCTGCACTGTTAAAATGTTCCTAATTTTACCTTTTAAATTACGGTAAAGCCCAATTATTCAATAATCGTCACGCTTTATTACCTATACCTAACATAAAATTACAATTTGGAAGCAGAAAATGTAAATAAACAGTGGCTAGAAAATAATACTACACATTTTGAAAAAAAGTAGTATTTATACGTTGGCCGTTGTTATATTTTCCGTAATATTAGGTTCTTTTGTAACTTACTTGTTTTTAATGTAAGAATGTGAACTATGGAAATCTTTTTACCAATAAAATGTGTTAAATAACGTTATAAGTAACGTCATTAAATAAATGCAAAATCTTATTTTCCCTATCATTTTTAAAAGTAGTTTTAAAAACTCTTTTCCTCCTTTTGTATTATATTTAGTTTAATTTGAAAAAAAGAAGTACTACACACATATATATATTTATTTTAACTTCTGCTATCAGTCATCATGTAGTTGTAGTGGGATAAGGTTTAGGACTTGTAATCTTAAGGCCCAGGTTCGAATCTATGTAAGGAAATGGATTAAGTTTATTCATATGATGATTAAGTAATTGGTGACATTAGTAGAATGTTGTACAATTACCGTGTAAAAAAAACTTTATGTTTTTTATTTTTAAGATTTTTGTATTGTTATAAACAGGCTGGAAAAATATTTTTTTTACAACCATGTGGAAACGTAAATACACCGTTTGATATGATGCCATAGCTACAACGTGAAAATTGGTTTCAGAGGATTGAAACGTTTTAATTGTTAATATTGTTTTTTTAAACGAGTCAAAACAAGCCAATAACGTTGAAGCTGAGATTTACGCCGTTATTTACGTCCCCCCCCCCCCGCAATGGTTTTAGTATTTTTTAAGCTCCAGTTATTTTATGTTATGCACGTAGTGAGTCCCAGCTGCCCGTCAAATCCCTGTTTTTTACAGGTTATTTTTAACAGTGTGGGTGATGTTACGTGTCTGAGCAGCATTAAGCAAATTTTTTTAAAAATAAAAAAAATTAGCTTACAATTACCGTATATAAAAATTATCTCTGTCCCCCTCGTATTAAGGGCAAAAAGTACATGAGGCCACAATAAGTGGAACTATGAGCCTCATAGCAAGTTCTTGGTCCAACGAACCAAATTCTCGAAATTTGTTGGTAAATGGCATTTAAGCATTCCATTAAAATTCAGTTACCATTGTTTACCCTAAAGGGAATAATAAAGAAAAAATGCCTGTAAAGGAACGTTATGGGGAAATGAATTTTCCCTGAACTAGTAACGATAGGAGCTAGATTTTTTCAACCAATCGTGTCACCTTTAGTATTTTTCCGAAGTTACTGGCATTGAATGAGGGGATGTGAATTGTGGGAATTAAAATTCCACGCTAAAAGCTATTGAAACATGGAGTCTGCTAGCAGAGAAAAGTCAATTATGTACTTAATAAAAGCACCTCAACTAACGTTAAACGCATAGCTCCAACTCTCAAAACATTATGACTAATCGTTATTGCTTTAATAATATTAATGTAACAGGTGAGTTGAACGTTGCACGTTGCTGACTTTGAGGCTTGAAGCGCCCGTGTTTTGGAACGAGGGGGGAAAACACAAAAGCCTTGGTATTCCTTCTGTATACATGGGAAAGGCGAGATTATCTCAGTTCGTTAATTGATACAGGTGACTCGAGCCACATTTCTGCATCCTCTCCCAACTAATTGACGCTGTCCAAAACTTTTACTTGCGGTGACAGATGGGTGGGATTTTCAACTAGTAGATTCAAACCCCATAGTGTCACCTATTAGTACTTTTCCGAAGGTATTGGCAGTGAATGAGGGGATGTGCAGTGGTGGAAATAAAATCCCTCTCTTTACAGAAACCAGTGAATGAACATGTTGTACGATAGCAGAGAAAAAGAAAAACAAATTATGAGCTCATAAAAATCATTCAGCGTTAAACACAACAATAGCTATTTAACTCTCAATACATTCTGACTAATCGTATTTGCTTCAACGGTATTCAATGTAACAGCAGGTAAGTTGAATGTTACTGAATATTGAGCTCCGTGCTATTGGATAGTAAGGAACACCAACGTGTTTGCACTCTCTATTAATCATGAAGACCAGATATTTTTATTCGTTCATGAAACGGGTGAATCGGGCCACATATTTCTGCCTCTCTCCCAAACTAATCCACGCTGTCCAAAACTTTTCTCTCCGGTGACACGAGGGTTGATATCTACTATAGTGCATTTGAAAGGACAATTTCCCCTAAAGTATGGAATAGGAGTAGTAATAAGAATAATAATCATAATACTATAATCATCAATAATATAAGATTGTGAGTGATCTTTATGATATCAAGGGTAATATGATTCCTTTTGCTGTTTGGCAAAGAAAGGGAGTGCCTGGGCATTGTTTTATGAAATGGAGGAGTGTGACTTCAGCAATACCTACCATATGGAAGCAGAGGTTAAAGCAGGGTTTTAATAGGCAGGAATTGTAAAGAAAAGGGCCTTCACGGTTTTGGAGAATAATTGTGAGCTTGAAATCGATAATATGACTACAAGGCTGTGTTACAGACTTTAATCAGAGATTTTTGAGCAACCTTCATCGCAGAGTATAATATAAACGATGAATTTGTTAGAAAAGAGGAAGATTGGAGTAAGATCTTAGTTTACACTTTTCAGTGTTGTCATGATGTTAAAACTGAATATTTCAATATAAAATCAATATGAAAATGTTTGAGGACAAAACGTAGGTTACTTAAACTGAATTTTGTAGATAGTAGCCTACGTTCCCTGTGCTAATAAGAGCCAGAGAAGATCAGCATTTGATGTATGATGTGAGCACGCCAAACAGTTTTGGTCTGAGTTTATAACCGGTGGAAATGAAATCACTGCACGATAGTATTACTCTGGATTACAATCCATCAGTTGGGCTAAAAGTTTACAGAGTCAGACTTTTAAACCTATGTAGGATTCTGGAGGAAAAAAATGATCTATGCATGTAGATTTAAGAAGCTTAAGCCAAGAGTGTGCTTCAGGTTAAATATCATCTTAAATTGAACTTTCAAGTGGAAAAAAATATTGCAAGGAATATAACACCTTTCATTAAATTAATGTAAAAGTGGAACGGTATGGAACAGTTTTTTTGAAGAGTAAAACTTTTTCAGACTTTGTACTACGTATATGTTTGTAAACAAGATTTATGTATTTTTTTTTTTTTTTTTTGTGGAAAAAATTGTTAAATGTGTGTATGTATTCCTTTTTCCTTGAGCACAGGAAATAAAGTGACTTTCATATGGGTCTAAAGAGAAGAAAAGAAAAAAAATAATCAATAATATAAAAATTAATAATATAAACAAATTAGGAAACAGCCCAAATAATCAGGACTAACACTTAAGTGTATAAGGGGAGGGGGTCCACGTGGACCCCCTAACATTTGTTCGCAAACGCCATACGTCAAGATTATTCTAAATTATTTTTTGCCAAATCTTATGCAATTGCATAATAATTTGCACATATGTTTGTAGAAACAAATCAAATCGGCCATGGTGTTTTTATGCTAATAGTATAAATAAGCATTATGGTGACGCTATTCAAAAAACTGTTTGCCCCTCTTAAATCGTAACAGAGTGACTTTTAAAAATTTATTTCAGCAATGTAAAATGTATTTTATGTTTTTCTACTATTACGAGCCAATTTTTATGGAAAACGTCATTGGGGGGAAATGGTTTTCCATTATCGGCAGGACCCATTTTATGCTAATCACAAAAATATGTTTTTACGCATATTTGGGATCGTACGACCGATTTTCATTTTTTCCCTGTTCGGTTGATTTGTTGTCCCCAGTCAACGGCAGAGGGGGGGGCTCCACATGAGGCCCCCTCTACACCAACCGTGTGGGGTCGGGTTGGGCAGTGGGTCTTCCCTCGCTTCGCACCACTGTGGTCCCAGGTTCGACCTTCGGTCGAGCCTGCGATTTACATGTGCCCATTTGGTTTCCAGTTCATATCGGCCTTGGTTTTCTCGGGTACCCTGCGTTTTCTCCTGCTAAAACTGGGCTTTCTTCCATAACATGGAATATGATAAAAAGTGAAGTGCAAATAAAGTATCGCCGTGACACTAAAATTGACACGATAGTGTTGATGTGCTGATAAATTACTAATACCTCCTCCTCTACACCAATGTTAGTGCACAAGACCCTTATACACTTAAGTCTTAATACTCGTATGCCACTTGTTGGTTGGTTGGTTTGGTTGAATTCCCTCCTCTTGTAGGAGCACCGAGATAATATCTCGTATTGTCAATCTGTAGGTTTTAGTAGATTATAGCATACCGTCTAAGTTTGGCATGACTGTATGCTATCAAGATGCGTCATACAAAGGTTGGTGTTCTGCGCACCTTTGATAGTGTTTGAAATAGGTATAACAGTGCGATAACAAGTTATGACATCATGATTGTCACATATACATGTACTTTGTTTAAATCGTAGGTGGTTCCTTGACGAAATAGACATTGAGCTCTTTGGTGAACCGCGCTTCGTTCGCGACGGTACAAATCTCGTGGTAAATGACGTGATGCACGAGATTCTGGAGAATACCGTTGTCTCGCATGCAGTGGTTTGGGAATACAGTTTTAGTAGAGCCTACCGCTGAGTTACCGGTGTTAGGTAAGTTTATGCCTTCCATTAAAGTCTGACTCGAGATTTCAAAATTATTTTTTTGTGTAAATAATAAAAAAATAAAGTCAATTAGAACTAAAGATAGTTGGACCTAAAATGCACAATTCCGACATTTGAATGAATCCGGTTTTTCGTTTTGATATAAAACATTTATGTGTAGTGTATTACGACTTCCCATAGGATATGTGTATAACAAAAAATTCCGGCTCCGAAATTTTTATAACAACGTCGATTTTCTATATGAAGGAATTCGATTTAAGCTTAGCAATTTCACACACAGTGATTAGTATATGGGACAAGCATTATGTTCCATGCAAAAACACGATTTTTTGGGAAATTGAGGGCGCCCTCCTCAGGAATCCTCTGAGTCGGCCTTAACCTTAAAGCTTTAGAAAAATGACTATTTCTTCTTAAAACAAATCTCGAAAGATCTATTCCATTGGAAAGGTAATTACCATTATTTTCACATCACCAAATACAGTGCATTCATTTTCACTGGTTTCACGCAAGCTTGAATACCTTGTAACAGGGAGAAATTCGCGTGAAGTTGAGATGCGTCATACAAATGTTGGTGTGTCTGTGCATTGCAATGTTTGCAATGCATTATGGGAAGTGAAAAAAACCGGTCCTTACAGGGCAAATAGGTCACATCTTGGGATAGACGCTCTTTTGGTAAATAAGAATGTTTACATGTTAAATGAAACATGTTTCTCTCAAGATAAAGTAAAGATTCCTTTTCTTTCATGAATCATAATTTCTTGCATGACTATTTATATGACGTCATCGTTGATTCACTCAGATTAAAGTTGGCAATAATGCACAAATAAATAGATACAAATGAAAAAAGAGATGTATATGATTACAAACGTACCTGTATGAGGAATTGTCTTCTATCAACCCGTATTCTTACGTTGGAGATTATGAACACTCCATTTATTCCAGGACTATACACGGAACACGAAGGATGTTTACATTGCCTTTATTTATTCTGGCTTATATCTGAGTGGAATCAGTGCAAATATCTATTTTTTTAAGCTGAAGTTTTAGAGATGTGGCATTCAAAATGGAGGGGGATTGGAAATTAGAATAACTTTGATATGCAACATCGAATTTCAAATCTCTCTTAGCTGTTCTTATTTCCTTATAGCTACTGGCTGCATTATTTAGAATAGAATGTTGTCATCGACATCAATATCATGCATCTTGTGTATAGACCTGCAATCATGGAAAAATGTTGGTACACTTTGTCCGATTAGGAAGGCAATGTTGATCCGAGTCATGTTGTCAGCAGCCTCGCAAGGTCCCGCAACATGATTGATGAGTGTGGTGAAGGATATGGTAAAGGGGAAGATCTCCGCTTTCTATGATCAATGACCTACCCAATTCCGATCTTAGTTATGAACATGGAACTTTTTCCCCCGATTAGGGAGAACAAGTGACCCCTCTCCCCAAGGCAATGTTGATCCGAGTCATGTTGTCAGCAGCCTCGCAAGGTCCCCCAACATGATTGATGGGTGTGGTGAAGGATATGGTAAAGAGAAAGATCTCCGCTTTCTATGAACAATGACCTACCCAATTCCGATCTGTTATGAGCATGGAAATAGTTCCAATATATTGCATCAAGTGCACCAACTATTTTCCATGACTGTGGCTATTTGTATTCCCGTGCGAAAAGAATACCTGATTGAATTCAAATATTTTGATGGCAATATTGAACATTGATGAATAGAGCATGCGTGCATGTATTGAAGGACACATATTAAGGGAACCATGTCTAACGTCACATGTATGTTTTATCATGATCATTTTCATATATCATTTCATTGCATGTCATCATTCTTGAATCATAAATACCAGGTGGAAATCTGACAAAGGATTTCAATCGAACTGGTAGGTGCCTGTTATGACGTGATATAGCAAGGTGCCTTATTAACCATTAACATACTTGTGATACGATCATCATCACGGGACATGAGTCTTAAGTGAACAGAGGTGTCTGCAATAGACGGCATCCGACGATGATAGTGTCACAATTAATCATTACGCAATTTCATGTGATTTTAGTACAGCTGCATAACAAACAAAACGGTTTATCAGTAATGAGCATGCGTAATTGCGTTTTACCTTCTAACTGCGACAGCAAATCAGTGATGTTCAAGATGGCATTCGATAAGGACCAAGACTAGGCCTTGTTTGAATTTAATGAGTGCATTTTACGACTGTTTCGTCGAATGTTCATGAAGATTAAATAAATTGAAATCTTTGAAAGCAAAGATTAGAGCGACTTATTTAGTCGTCTTCAAGGGATTAAATCAAAGTTAAAGGATGGAAATGCGAGAAATCTTCGAAATATTAAATATAATTACTTTATTGCCTGTGTTAATTTCACTACATGTTTAGCATGAACAATCCAAATATATTCCTACTGTTCTTTTCTTAATAGGCCAAAGAATGATTTACATCCGTAAATAGATGGGGGGTGTATTAATAATAAAGGTGTGACACTCGTATAAAATGATACGCATAAACCTTTTTGTCAGTGTGTATTAATACGCATAATATTGTTTGGTTCGTTGTTTCAAGTTTGCCTGCATGCTTGCATTGTAATTTGCGCATGTGCGTGAAACTATGTATGATGATCCTTTAATAAGTTTCTTATTCCTGCTCACGCTTCCCAAAATGTTAAAAGCATTGATTTATAGTCGATTCGCGTTGATATGTTCGTCCCCTGGAGTTTTGGACTATTCCAATAAGTCGGAGAGGGAAAGGAAAGAATTCAAGCAAGTGCCATACCGGATTAACAGAAGTCCTGCGCCTCAATGAATTTTCACCTCCGCAAAAATGGTACGGGGGTCACATATCAGAGAATCGCGTATAGTAAATATAATATTGAATTCGCAAGTTCTTTCACCATATTTGCACAACATGCTACCCTGCTTTCCTTCCAAACCCAGAACCCCAGAGGCGAGATTCTGTTGCTCGAAAAGGCAACGGTAATATTATTGATACAGTGGTATTCACGTGCGAAGCACTGGTGAACCTGAACCACGATTACGATGGTCCACGACGGAATGGCACTAGGAGAAGAAGCTGATGGCGAACTTCAGTTTGTTATAGAAGGCGGAGATCTTAAATGCTAGAGGTACGGAAACTTAGAAGGACTTTACGAATGCGTATTTGATAACGACTTCCTGGAAGTTATCGCTGCCGCATATACTTATTGTTAACCCTGGTAAATTATGAGAGCAGTTTTTTTCCATATCCAACCCTATAATGCTTGCGTACCTTTCCTAGAAAACTCTTACCACAAATCTATCTCCATTTTTCACAGCTTTGTATTATTACATTTAGGGAGCCCCCATAGCCAAGCTAAGGATAAGGGTCTAATTTTGAATGAATTAATAATAATAATATGCTGATGATGATGATGTGATGATGATGAAGTCGTTCAAGTCAATTTGTGTTTCAAGGTAAGACATTCCTAGATATTGTCAAATAACCAATGGGAACTCAAAATTGGTAATTGGTGAGATGTTTTTTACATATTCAATATAAAAAAGTATGGCAATTGCCCGAATTTGCGATAGATATGATTCATTGACAAATCTACTGCCCACTCAAATGTGGCAAAAGTGGTTTCAACACCAAAAGCAAGAACCAAAACAAAAACAGAACATATTTAAACCTACGTGGGGGTAGCAACACCAATGCAGTTTGCCTAACTATTATGTCAATCAAAATTGAAATATAATGATTATTTTAATGATTGTAGTTCAGGTTAAAGGCTGATTCAGAGATTTTGAAAAATTACTGTTTGTATGCGTAATTAAAACAAAAACAAAAAAAAAAAAAAAATTATTCATCTAGATCGAAAGCTAGTCACCTAAAATGCTTAAATCCAATTAACAGATGGATGAGATATTCGTTTTCATGCAGTAAGCATTTATGTACAGTATAAAATGCCATAGGATACTGTAGATAACAAAAATTCCGGATCCGAAAATTATGACAAAGTTGTGATTTTCTAAAGAGGACTTCGATTTGAGCTTAGTTATTTCACACAGTGACTAGTACAATGTATATGGACAAGCATTATGTATGTGCAAAATCGATTTCTGAAAAATAGGTCGCGCCTTCATCGGGAAATCTCTGAGTAGCCTTTAAGTGAACAAGTGTGGATATAACGGTTTGCATAATCTCACCCCCCCCCCCCCCCTCATTCCATTTTTTTTCACACCACCCTCACCATTTCGAGCCATGGTAAGAGTATTAATATTAACGTGCATACTGATGTTCGCTACAAAAAAATCGGTACTATCTTGCTTGTGTTAGATATGTCATATCAGCTAACATCTGAAACTAATTAACATCGACTTTTGAACTAAATTTTCGACTTACTCCTTTAAAATGAACGTATTTATTGAATGCGATGGAAAGCCCGCTCCTTGACCAAGCAAGTTAAAGCAATTAAGAGCACATTTTTTTGAAGAGCGCCCTCAATTTTCAAAAATTTTGAGATTTTTACACTGGTTGCATGGTAACTGGCTAGTTACACTGTACCTGTGAATGTTAAGCTCGAAATGTCTATGTGACAAACGAAGGACTTTGTAATTCGAATAATTAAATACTGGAGATATCCGATTATAATTCAACGGCTGCTTGGGAAACGCCGCCTTCCAATACAGGGTGTCTCAGGAAAGATTACACCCTAACTATAGGTTGACCATAACTTCAAAAAAAGTAAGTATCACATTTGAGAAATAAAAGAATCTAAAACCACATACCTTTTAACATTTAATGTAAAACATCACTCGATTCGGTTCAGTAGTTTTGAAGAAATAAGCGATTATGTAACAAATTGTTCCAATGGACACTTCCTTCCAAGCTTGCTTTCACAATAATGCAGATTCGATGTTAAACTTAAACCGCTGATTACTCGTGTTATCTGTTCAAAGCTGTCTTCTTTTCATCCCCCAGAACCGGCCTTGTTTAGTCTTTTGTGAGCTCAGTGCCATTTTGTTTCATTTTATTAAATAAAAACACTTTACCGCGACAAATTATAACAAAAATCCAACAAGAAAACAAAAACATGGTAAATAACACGAATGATCATCTTTATTAGAAAACAATACCAATAAAATCTGTAGAACTGTGAAATTATTTAGTTGAAAACTCGGGGGTGGCCACTGCATAGATGAATTGAGAAGTTTAGTCAATACTTTAACAGGTGGATTAAATTGACCAATAGATAAATTCACAATAGTTTTATTCAAATTCGACAATTTATTCCAATAAGATGGTGGATTCTACATTTTAATAATAAAGGCATGATTGAGTGCAAATTAAAAGTCCCGCGTTTTAATATATAGGCCTACTCGTGTTATATTAAGTACTGGCCCGGGAGTATAAAATTGTCTTCCTTTATGAATTGAAGAGTGATTTGGTCGACTGAACTTTACATTTAATTTTACTTTTTGTTGGCTATGCGGGCTATACAAATCCTGAAAAGCATTACCAAAAACGGAAATTACACATCTGAATCAATTCTTAGTAAACAGAAAAGGTGAACATTTAGTGTTTGAAACCGTTCTTAGATTTTTATAATGCACAACCTAGTTGAATATTAAACTTTACTTGTTTCATTATTAATTTCAAAGCTATTCTAAAAAAGCTGCTGATGATAATGCATTAAATAAATGAAAAGGAATTTGCCTGGAATGGCGACAGCCATGGTATTGGTCAAAACACGGAAGATGTCGCTGACTTCTTCATTTTTCTTTATTTTTTAAAGTGAAAAGAAAGATGTAAAAATTTCTTTTGTAATGTATGTGCAATATTATATTGAACCTGTTGCAAAATATCATTATTATCTTAGTTTGTTTTAAAGAATAAAATGAAAAGAAAATGAAAGAAGTATTGATTATTTTCGCCTGTTTCTGTATTGTTCACTTTATTAACAAACTTGGAAGGAAGTGTCCATTGACATGTGTTACATAATCGCTTATTTCTTCAAAATACTGAACGAATCGAGTGCTGTGACATTAAAAATATGTTAAAAATAATTGTGGTTTAAGATGACTTTTTAAATTTATCAAATGTTGATACTCCTTTATAAGTATGATCACCAA
>JAMKCH010028811.1:0-26362 GCA_023653785.1 Ophioderma brevispina | reverse complement strand
TATTAAGGTAAAAAAAATATTTCGAATTTTTTTACCCTCAAAGGTCAATCTTGATGACGTCGTCATTTTTCGTTTATATGCTCTACTAAAAATATATTTTGGAAATAAAACATTCATATTCTTGCTCAGTACATCCTAATGCATATAAAATAAGTTAAAAAGATGGGTTAAATGGTTGCAGAGTATGTTTGTCAGAGAAAATAGCTACTTTTTTCATGCCCAAAAAACAAGTAAAATTAGAAATTGAGAAAATCGCCGTTAAACTTTCTGTTTTGTACATAAGTCAATGGGGGAAAATATATTTAAAACTGATATAAAAATGAAACGAAATAATATTTGCAAATGAGGTGAAGACAAATAAACACCATAGTTATCTGGGCTATCCGAATATGCAAGAAAACAATAATTGAAAATTTACATATTTTTCTCCAAAATTGACGTCATCAAAATGACGTCATCGGGCTATGCATCCCAATTTTATTAAAAGGTACATTATTTTTTTTCTGGTTTACTAGACCATATAGAATACAACCATGGTCAAGTCGGAGGATCCTGGGGGGATGCACGATAACGGGAGACAGCACACGGGCTAAAGGTTGGAACCTATAGGCAAGAGATGAACGCGTTAGTGTACATTAAAACACAATTTGACACGATTTTAATTGTTTCCCTGTACTAACATTTCCCCCTTGAAGAAGGGGGAAGCAGTCCGAAAATTTGAACCCCATCATTTTTTGATAGTATAGACCCTATTGAAACCCAAACAGCAACAAAATAAATTTTAGCATGAAAATCCTACGCTAATACACACCAAAACCACACTAAAAGCCTGTTGTAACATTTGGGGACGTTTCTGTTAGTACTCAGCAGAAAGCATTCCCAGGGCCCAATACCATTTCTAGGGGGTAAAGCGGGAGGGCGATCATATCTATCGGGTCACTTTGTACAATAAAAAGATGATTTAATATTTTCTGTCGTGCTCTTTTATATAAAAGCATGCTTTATAATATAAGGCAGTTTAGGATAGAAGGGAAGTTCAAAACTGTAGTTTTTGATTGTTTTTCAACTAGTTTGTCCAAATATTCGAAACATTTGTGGTAGGTGTTCTACAACCAACCAAGTGAGAAATTTGTATTTTCAGAAACTCTCCAAGTGTCGCTTTAAGTTGGTTAAAATGTGTAACAGTATAAGTCACAGCATTCGTTCTTGTGACAAAAATGAAACAGGAATGTTTTCACAATTTCTAAAACATTTTAAATGGCTTCTAAGTAAAATAAAAATTATCAGATTGTAAGCATGGCCCGATTAGTGTCCCAAATTGGTAATACTCAAGGCAAAGGCACTTTCTTAAAACCAGAAATATGCATTGGTCTTTCTTTGGTTTGCCTTTCATGTCAATAATATAAGCTTTTATTTATCGTTTATTTCATTCCAAATCTGATATGTAGACAAAAGATATGCTTCATCAAAAAATTAGAGTGCAAAATCAAATAGGTCCGATTTCTGCCTTTAAGCATTTGAAATTAAGCAACATGAATATTTGACGTCTTCTTTCCACCTTAAAAGGACATAACAGATTTATTCCGTTGAAGAAAGACTTCGAGATTCCTGTCACTGTGTTTTACCAAGCACTCATCGCTAGATCTGCCAGAACGGCTCTTCTATCCAAAAGGAGCGATGCTGGCTTGAATTCTTGTCATTCTGGTCCGTTCTGGGTCTGCTGCCGCTGGGTCTACTTCTGCATGGTGTCTATAATGGTCTTCCACCTTTCGGATTAGCGGCCATCTTGACGGGAATGGCAAAGTCCATTCCAAATTTCTGGAGACTTTCTAAATCTAAAGAACGACATATGCATGTTGGATATGTATGCATAAAAGTATGGGTCACACTTTGAATAGCACAAGTATACTTTGAGGTCGGGTATTAAATTGATCTGAATGACGAATACTACGTGAACTAACACCTTTTGTTATAGGTTATGCATGAGTGAGGTGAAAGACCTCTATTTCATTCCGACTGCTTCCCTAGTCCTTGTAATTGTATATGCAAATTATCATAGGTTTATTTTTTGTTATTTATTTTATATTCAATGCATACCAAACAAAGACCCATACGTACTTTAGCTTTTAACAAAACGCCTTTGCCCCGAGTGTTAACATTTTTGGGACACTCGGTTGCACTTGTTCCCGACATGCCTTCTTTAATCTGACATACTTTCAAAACTGCTCCAAAATGAAAACGATAATTGGCATGACAAAGATGAAGAGGCTTATTGTATTTTGCGAAACGAAACGAAACAGAACTCCCATTGGATTACACGCTTTATTCCGTCATGCATGCATAACGTGCATAACGGAATAAAGCGTGTAACCCAATGGGAGTTCTGTTTCGTTTCGTTTCGCAAAATACAGTAAGCCAGATGAAGATTGTACGCGTTTCAAATATGTAAAAACAATTACAATATCTGGTTCCAAAGAGAAACCAAAGCCCAGTCAAAATAAGTTGCACTTAAAATGTTTCGCATACTATTCTTCAGATGTGCTTCAACTTGCCCAATTTAATAATAGCGTTTCCATGTTACTTTCAGAGGATACGGGAATGGGCCTGATTTGGAAGACATTTCCCGAACTTGTTCAACCTACAGAGGAAGAAGGAGCTGCTGCCGCTTGCCCAAAGACAAGACCAAACCACCGTCGCAATTCTACCCAAGTCAAAGAAGCATTGGATAAACTGAAAATAGCCTATGAAAAGAAGGAATACACAGTACGAACTGACATTGGCGCTTGCCTCGAGGACGATTCTTCTGAAGAAAGCAATCTGATTTTAGACTTTCTTTCTCACACGATCAACTTTAATCAGGTAGCTCCGGAGAAACTAAAGGAAGACTTCCTAACTTGCCTCAAGGAAAAATGTGTGGAGAAGAAAGACAACGTCAATCTCTTCTTAAACAAAATGGACGTGTTTATAATTTACGGATAGGCTAGTGAAATTTAATATTCACCATATGTATTATGCTAGGAAAGGGTCATGGAATAACATTAAAAATTGCCAAGTGGGAGACAGACGTTTTGGGGCTTAAACGAAGAAACTTCCATTTAATTCACTCTGGCACATCAATGTTGATTTACCTTTCAAGACTATAGACAACAACAACTTTTAGACTCTGATTGGGTCTACAAATGTACTGTGGAAAGTAAAAATCAACACACAAATGCATAATGAGAGTTAATACCCAATATGTAAGACAACTCATGCAATTTGACACCATTTTTCATTGGAATGTGCTAATTCTTACCTTTCAGCTGCGGGAAGAACACTTGTAAGTAAATAAGGGAAGCGCTATTTTAATAATTGGAAACTGATATACACGTCGGTGTCAGCTAAATATGATCACTTTAAAAATTTGACACTGGTTGTGCCTTATGCTGAACGTTCCTCACTCTTTTAGCATGTTTCCGACTTCTGATATGTAATTCTGTAACAATATTACACAGTTACAAAGGACAATTGCAACAAAGGAGGAAACTCCAGATTGACTCAATACAAAAAATATCGGAAGACCATGCATCTACTTGTGGCCCAAAGTAAACGTATGAAACATTCATTAATCATTTGACCTATTTTGTGAAAAAAATCGTCACAATTGAGAAATTAGACCTGTATCCCGAGATCAATAACTATTTGATGTTTGTAAAAATTACTGCAAGGGGGAATTAAATGCCAGTATGATCTTTCAATGCACCACTACCCACATATCAAAGTTTCATCCAATTTTTTGGACTTTGGGATATGGAGAAGTTCACCGTTTTAGGAATGAGCATAGCAGAGCAAATGTGCAAAGAGCTAGGGTTAATATGCACAGATAATAAAGGACAAAGTGTATGGGTATTACTTACGCCTAAGTCTATGGAATTACACCCGACTTGCAATGAATATGAATAACGAAAATGGGGAGGTAGATTGAGGATGATACAAATGGCGATATGCGTGGGAGAGTACGTGATCGGGATGCTTATACTAAGGTGGCTAGAGACAGTGCCAGCGCGTTGTGTGGCGTGATTAGGAAATAAAGGAGTATTCATTCAAAGTAAGTTCCAGGGGGTGAAGACCATTCCAAAACCAGTCGTCCGTGCTGGGCGCTGACATTTTGAATCTTGCACGGAATAATTATTAGTTTGGTTGCTTGTATACACACTAATTCAATTAGATACAAACAATCCGGCAAAATATTCAGTTGTTGTTGGCTGTTGGGTGCTATTGGGGGGTTTTAAATTTTGTCTAACCCATGGCCACACAACGAAGGAAATGACACATCAGACGCCTTGATTTAATGAACACCTGCTTCAATGCATACATATTTTCACCTAAGCGCAGGGTCTTGCATTAGGGAAACAAAAAAAGAGTATCTGAGCACAATTGATCCAGGGGCACTATTATTCACCCTGGCCAACTACTAATCCCATACATCAATTAGTATCACTAACGATTAGTTTAATGGCACCAAGCGGCCACCCCCAGTATGTGGAAGACGCGGAGACAGCCATTGCTTTCTATTGGTGGTACTCTCATGTTTCTTTGTGGCGGCCAAAACCATGCGAGACGATGAATTTCTAAAGATGAGTAACGCTTTACACTCATCTATATAGAACCTCTTGGGTAAAAGTCTTAGTTCGTTCATATAAGCTCTCGTGTGCTGGGCAAATATATCGGTTTTTATACACATTCTCGATCACAGGCCTGGACGAGTAGGTTAGTTTTGGTTGGTCTTGGCTATAAGAAAACGGATGGCTGAAGGGCGAAGCCATGATAATTAGATATTGTATAGTCTCAAAAATTTTAAGTTTAAAATATTTTATTTCTTTATTTTGGTTGTTTAATCTACTTACAGGAGGAAAGTACCTAGCTTGTTTATAATATATTATCACGCAAGAGATTCCCTATATTTGAAGGGTGCCAGCTATTTGTGTACATGATTAGACCATAACTACAAATAGATTGGGATTTCCCAGACCGTGGTATTTTCAAGTACGGTGGCAAGGTAAAGATTGCAACTGGGTGCTTTACATTGATAACATTTTTGTGCTTCCAATGGACAATGTTAGGCTGTGTATATGGCACATATGTTAATGTAATCGCGCTTTTTAGATGTCTGGGTGGCTGTGTTAATAATTAAAGGGGGTTGGTATTCTGGAAAGGGAGATAACTTAGGACTGGGTTTCAAACCAGGGTTAGTCCTACAAGAGGGGACCTTTTTTTCTTTTCAAAATACTGTGATGAAAGTTAATTTTAATGAAAGTTAATTAAATGTAACGGGAGAAAATCCGAATGGAAGGGCTGGAACAGCCCATCCCATGAGGAATTGCCTCACCGTTACAGAACACTTTTAGATTTTAGAGTTTGTGTAAGAAAAAAAAATTGTTGTCCCTCTTGTAGGAGTAACCCTGGGTTAAACCCAATGTCTAAAGGTAGTCTCCCTTCAGAATACCAACCAAAGACTTGATATCGGGAAGCGTGAGAGATAAGTTTTGCCAGTAGTTTTGATCTGCAGAGTAGTAGATCTGAAGAAGTTCCTAGCCAGATGCATTCAAATACATTTTTTTACTGCTGCATTCATGTTGCCTGCTGTCGTCTTACGCAGTTTAACAATGAGCTTCAGTTTGCAGGGAATCAAAGATTCACTCTGCGGTGTTAATAAGTGGACATTTGCGACAGAACTTTGTGCCAATATTTGGCATGGATGGACTGATACTGCGAATGTTGTGTCGTCCGAGGGCCTATAGATGCCGTGGCGGAAACCGCTGGACACAACATTGTCTTCAGAACTGCTCCGAAAAAGGCAATTAATTTGCTGAAGATTCCCAGAAATTGTTTATTGGGCCTGATTTGGAGCTGGGGCAAAAGACATCATCGTTTGAATGCAATGCTTCGGGACCATTTAAATCGCACCAGATGAGAATGGACATTAAATATAATCTGCAATCATAATTAAGAAATTCGTGAGTGCTTATTATTATTCGCATTGTAATTTTGTTTTGGGACATTCCAAATTCTGACCCAATCGTGTAAATCAAAACCAAAATAAAAAAATTCCATATGTTATTATATCCCTAACGTCCTTAGTAAAATTCAACGGCAAAGTGCAGACTGCAAACTGGACCTCATAGTGAAAAAAAGAGGAAATGCTCACAGCATGAACTGAAAAACAGCGTGAAAATTTGGGCGTTTAAAACAGCTAAAAAAAGGGCTCTGAATATTAAAAAATGCGTAACTTTGGGCACATAAAAAAGAGGAATTCAGACTGGAAAAGAGGAGGTTTAATGTCTGAAAGTTGGTTTTCAGAGAGGGACCACTTGCCCCCCACCCCCAGGACCACGAGAGTGCAGAAAGGACCTTATGCACTTAAACGTTGTTAATATATCCGAAAATATTGCCTATAGACTACGAAATATTTTTGACTAATCCTGTATCAACCTATCAACATGATGCTCCATTCTGTGAAAAGTGGCACAATTGGCATTGCACTCTCTTGGATTGCAACAACCAAATCGGATGCTGTAAATAGTATTCAAAAGCCAAGACTTCATTTGTGATATGTCAATATTACGTCACTATCTATATATTAATACCGGCGGTGGTCTGTCTGCGGCACTGATCTCTATAGTGCTTGGGCCACGAGGTGATATTTGACATATGGGTACCATATAGAGTGGCAAAATGAGAGTACTACCAACTTGTTAAGACACTTCAACTTAAATAATTTCTGCATGATAGACTTTCCAAAGTAGTAGCTTAAGCCTGCTAATTTGCATAAACAAAATGGCCGCCATTCAAGTTGCTCCATAACTGGTTTCAGCCATACCCTGTCTTGTAGAAGGATTATTTTGGTAAAAAAATGTTAACATGGGATGTTTGATAATGGACAACCACCAGAAGTCAAATACATACATTCTTAATTAAACCTAATTTGCATAAATCCAAAATGGCCGCCATTTTCGTAAATTTTGAGAATAATTTGACTTCAACATTCAAGGTAAATGGATGAACTTTACACTACTCTAAAGTTTATAATTACACTATTGCTCAAATATAACTATAAACATATATGTATGCAAGACTTCCAAGGTGACAACTTAAGCATGTAAATTTGAATAAACAAAATGGCCGCCATTGAAATTGCGCCATAACTAGTTTCGGCTATATCCAGACTCGAAGAAATATTTTAGGTTCAAAAGTAACTGCTAAAATGAGGTGTTTGATTAAAAACAATCAAAATGAATTCATGGCCATCTATTTTAATAAACCTTATTTGCATATATCCTAAATAACCGCCATTGTTACCCAACATTTCAGCACTTTGCTGCTTTTTAAATGGTGGCCAGTTTTCAATCATGGGCAGTTTAAGTGTTAATCTATTGCACTTGCAGTTCATATGTCTAATCCCTTACGACCTTTAAAACCACCCAGGCAAAAAAAATCATTGCGTTTATGGGAAATTTCTCCTAGATCTGACAACAAAGAATACTACTACCTCACTTTATATAGTTTTAAACCACTTATTTTTCATACAGAATATCTGATGATCCATTCTTGCACTACAAGTGTTTCAGTAGTTATTTCAATATTTTATGCACATTTTGCCCATGAATTACCATTTTTGCCAGTCATTAGCAAAATCGCTATCAATCTGTTATCTAGTAACAATACATAACATACCACATTATACATAACTATTGACCAACTCACAAAGTTCTCATGACAAGTATTTGCCACTCTAGTCATCTTGAAGACTACACCACCATATAGCTATTTGGTAGCTTGCAAACAGGATGTTCTTTGTTCAGCTAGGAGCGAAGAAGAGCTGATGAAGTAGGCTCGAGAATGGATACAACAAGGGAGTGGCTCGCACCTATGTTCACCATCTATTACCAAGGACCAACGACTAGGAGTGCAGGAACCTGTCGTTTATCTATGCGGACGATCTTGAAATTAGCTCACAAGATGCAGATTCACAATTGTTGAAGGTGACTCTCCAAAGCTTTGGTTGAACTCCGAATTATAAGAGGAAGGGAACCACCTACGTGAAGATCCGTCCAAGAGGACAGGTGTGGGCTTTCCATCTACGAACCGTGGAGCCAAAAGTAGCTTAAGTAAACCTGGTCTGGAACACCCCTGGAGCCTTGCGATAAACCCGGTTCTATACATAGGAGTTGGGACGCATTCTTTCTTATATGACCCACCTCCAAGAAGACGAAGAGTAAAGTATGATCACGCAATAACATCAACGGAGAACGTATACATCCTAGCAGGAATTGCTCCAACAGTTAGTAGTGTAGCGTAGCTGCCAAGTATCTAATGTGAAGAACACTATGTCTGGACAGAGACCTGCTGCCAACCGCCTTAAATTCAGACAGAGTTTCTTGAGCAAAGTCCGACCTCTTGAATCAGTCTCTAAGGAGTTTAAGGGAGTAACATCTACTGGTATTGAACCTGGTGAGAATCTTCCACCTGGAGCTGCCTCCCCATGGGCTGAATGGCGATGCTCAACAGATTGAGAACCAGAATTGGCCGATCTAAGGTTTCCTTGCAGAAGTGAGATTACCTGGAAGCAGATCAGGAACACTGTGTTGTGGAACAGGATCACAGACAATGGAACATCTTTGGTCTGACCATTGTTGGAGGCACAATTGGTCCTGTTGGGAAAGATTAAACCCTGGCAATAGCATGACCTCGCATTTAAAGGCCCTGCCGGATTACTCATAAGAGTCTCGTTCCAAACACCAACGGTAGACAGATATATTTTTAGCAAGGAATTGCCCCATCAGATATCTGTCATAGTCATAGTGTGTCGGTCTCTTGCGAGCTTTTAGAGCTGGTACTTTCTCGAGGCCAAATGCACAAATCTCTACAAGTGACATCTCTCTCTCTCTCCCTCTCTCTCTCCCTCTTTCTCTCACCCCCCCCCCCCCCCTCCTCTCTCTCGTACTCAAGTGCTTACTGGTTGATGAACTTCTTTGCAACTTCAAAGAGTTCATGTTGCCTGCTTCCTCTATGTGAGGGCTGCCTAACCCTTCATGCAGATGGGGCAAATTATATGGTGCCGTAGAAGCCTCTCCAGACACTTCAAACCCCAATGGTCATGGATGGATTGTACGTCCTGATGGTAATTTGATCATCAAGTGGATGAATGGCAAACCTGGTGCAGACGTTGTTTTAGAGTTCTTACCCTGCAATAATTGCCCAAGAGTGTGCAAGTTGTGTATGTCCTGTACAGATTTGTGCAAGGTGTCGATATGTGAAAACATGAAAGGTGAGGTCATTACATTGGACAGTTCTGATGATTATGGGGACGAGGAAGAGACAGACTATTAAAGGAGGCAAAATACAGACGACAAAATTGGCAAATACTTATAATGAGAACTTTATGAATTTGCCAAATTTATGCGGGTTGGTAACATAACTTGTGCAATTTTGGTGGCAAAAATTCCACATCTCTAATTGATTGAAATAACTACTGAAACACATTGTAGTACAAGAATGGATCCTCAAATATTCTATATGCAAATTAGGTGCTTTAAAACTATGTATATAGACACATTTATTCCGAGTGTAATACGTTGACACTTAAAACGCACATGATTCAAAGTGGCTACAATTGAAAAAGCAACGCAAGTACAGAAATGCTAATTTGGCAACATGGCGACCATTTGGGATATGCAAATTAGATTTATTAAAATACATTTTGGTTGTGTTTAATCAACATCTCATTTTAGCAGTTTTGTGGGGAGTTTTGTACCTAAAATATTTCTTCTATGAGTCAGGATATGGCCGCAACTAGTTAAGACGCAATTCCAATGGCAGCCAATTTGTTTATGCAAATTATCATGCTCAAGTTGTCCCCTCGAAGTCTTGCATACACACATGATTATAATAATAGTGCAATAGTGCAATAGTGTAATTGTAAACTTAAGAGTAAGATTCATCCATGTGATACCTTGACCAATGATTGTTAATGTCAAATTATGCTCAAAAGGCTCTCAAAGTTTACGAAAATGGCGGCCATTTTGGATTTCTACAACTTTGGTTTAATTAAAAATGCATGGATTTGAGTTCTGGTGGTTGTCCATTATCAAGCACCTTGTGTTAGCATATTTTCACTAAAAGAATTTCTTCTACAAGACAGGATATGGCCGGAAATAATTATGACGAAATTTCAAAGGCGGCCATTTTCTTTATGCAAATTAGCATGCTTAGGTTGTCACCTTCGAAGTCTTTTATAAAGACATGTTTATAGTTATATTAGTACAAGAGTGTAATTGCAAACTTTAAAAGTGCTTGTTCATCCATGTGATACCTTGAACATTGACTGTTAAAGTCAAATTATGCTCAAAATTATGAAAATGGCGGCCATTTTGGATTCATGCATATTAGGTTTTAATTTAAAATGTATAGATTTGAGTTCTGGTGATTATCCATCGTCAAACACCTCATGTTAGCATTTATTCCACTAAAAGAATTCCTTCTAAAAGACAACATATGGCTAAAACTAGTTATGGAGCAATTTCAATGGCGGCCATTTTGTTTATGCAAATTAGCAGGCTTAAGCTACTACTTTGGAATGTCTATCATGCAAAATTATTTATAGATGATGTTTCTGAGTAAGTTGATACCACACTCGCTTTGCGCCTCCTGATGGTACCGACCAACCTATCTGGCCCAAGCACTACTACACATAGATAGCGGGTCTGAGTCGCCGATTGAAACATCAGGAAGTTGGTTTTTGACCTATACAATATGGCGGGAAACAAGGCATACACCTTGTCAAACAAAAAAACATCTGTGTGGAATGTGTGCACCAGCAGGTGTATGCATTGTTTCCGCCATATTGTATAGGTCAAAAACCAACTTCCTGTTGTTTCACTTGGCGACCATTCAACTGTGCGGCAGTCCGCTATGATCCATGTGTAGAGGTCAGTGGTCTGCGGGTGTCTGACTGCATTTTTCTTGGAGACCGAAGGTCGCACGTTCCTGAACTTGGTTTGTATGTGTTAGTGGATCAACGGTCATCAGAGGTCATTCAAGTCAAATGTACCGCATCTACTTTCTCAGAGACCGAGGGTCGCACGTTCCTGAACTTGGTGGGTTGGTGCCCCTTGACCATCCGATGACTGAGTTTGTATTGGTTAGTGGATCAAAGGTCATCAGGGGTCATTCAAGGTCAAAGGAGGTCAAATGGGGTAAATGATGGTGTATGGACATGAAACTTCGTGGGGTCGATTGTTGATGCCAAAAATTTTAAAGGTCACGACAAGGTCATTAGGGGTCATTCAAGGTCAGAGGAGGTTAAACGTTGGTTTCTTGGAGACTGAGGGTTGCACGCTCCTGAAACTTGGTGGGTGGGTGCCTCTTGACCGTCTGAAGACCGAGTTTGTATTGGTTAGTAGATCAAAGGCCATCAGGGGTCATTCAAGGTCAAAGGACGTCAAATGAGGTAAACGTTGGTGTATGGACATGAAACTTGGAGGGTGGGGTTGATTGTTGATGCCAACAAATCTTTAAGGTCATGACAAGGTCATCAGGGTCCATTCAAGGTCAAAGGAACCGCAAAACCCGAGGGTAATTCAAGCCAGGTGATCACAAAACCCAGGTGATCGCGAGACCCGGGGACCACCTAGTTTTATTTATTACAATTTAGAGGACCAGGACCTTAGAGGTATACCCAACAGTGGTTAATCACTCTACTAGGGGTATCCCTGAAAACAGACCAGAAGGGTTTGGGACAATTGGGGTTACCACTCTACTCTTCTCGACTGTGATATTAGCATAGTCCCTGAAGAAGAAATGCACATACTATGTGCAAAAAATTGTTATTGAGCTGATTTTTTTCACCAGACATGCAGAATACATCATATAACAACATATCCAAAATCACCATGAATCCCCTTTGGGGGAAATTTTATCCAAGATGGCCGCCAAAATAGCTGACATTGCATATAATTAGCTATATCTTGGCTTCTCAAGTAGATGTGTTGATGATTTTAGTCTATATCTAAATTATCCATGTTTTTCTTTATGTTGAAATTCAAAATGGCCACCATTACATCTAATTTGCTTTATCTCAACTTCAGAACAAGGAAAAAGAGGGATAAAGAAACAAACAAATAAATTATATCTAAATAAATATATATAAGTGAATAATAAAAATGACAAGAAATAATTATAAATGAATAAATATAAATAAGTGAATAAATAGATATAAATAAAGAAAAATTTTGTAAAAGGGACGGGTACTAAAGACGGAACCTGAATTATGTAATAGGAATTCCTCTTAAGGTGTTTTCACACTCAAATGTTATTTCTCCCAATTTCTGGGATTCATCTTTTATATATTTCTTTCACACTCCAGTTTCCATTCCCGGTAAAAATAGAAATATATGGCCTATTGTTTCTATGCCCATTTCTGGCAAGACGTACGTGTGTAGGCCTATAATTAATCATGTGTTTATCTGAACAGTATACGAAACTGCATTATACTAAACTTTTAAAACAATTCTTTCGAATGAGTATTATATTGAGCGGCGTACTGGTTCTCATTGTGCAGTTTTGGGAAATTGCATTCTGATTAAATTCAAATAACATAACACCCAAGTCATTCTTTCAAATAGACTAAAGATGAACTAAAATGACTACTATTTGGTAATTAGAACAATCCCTTTTCGGGATTATTGCTTTTAAACAACCCTCCTATATATGGGACAGTTTGACCGAGCTTCCTTGCAGGAGACTGCAAAGGAAAGTATATGTCAGTGAGAAGATAATTATATGTAATGGCAGCAAATTGGCAGCCATTTTGGATTTTTGAGTTAAGGAAAACATCAATAATTTAGATTTAAAAAAAAAATGATTTTTTTTAACCTTAAAACATTCAAAAACATGAGATATAGCTAATTATATAAATGGCGGCCATTTTGGAGTTTTGGCGTGAAGGAAGTAATCAGTGATTTAGATTTGTACGTAATTGGATTCTTTGACCCCAAAAACATATTCAAAAACACTAAAATCATCAACATCTACTTTAAAAGCTAAGATATACCTAATTTGGCGGCCATCATGGATAAATTTTTTCCCCAGGAGGGATTTATGGGAATTTTGGATATGTTGTTGTATGATGCATAATTCTGCTTATCTGGTGCAAAAATCGGCTCAATAACAATTTTTCCGGGTCAAAACCCCCAGGGACCACACTATATATACATATACAGGTATGACTCTCTGTACATGGGACCAACAGCTTAATGTCCCCTCAGAAGGATGGGATATTCTTGTGGTTTATTTGCCCAAGACCAAATGAACCATGGGGAGAGCGGAATTCTAGTTTTAATCAATAGTTCTTATACATACAAATCCAGAATTTGGTACCCGTTTAAATCCTAGCTTGTGGCCCTACTGGGGTTTTGAACCGGGGACCTCCTGCACCAAAGGCAAATATCCTTACCAGTGGGCAACGCTCTCCCTTTAGCCATTGGTAGCACGTCTGTTTGTGTGTGGAAAAATACCAACCCTGAACTTAATGGACTCATCCTCTTATACGCATTGACTGATTATACTCTGTTTTATTGTTTTCACCTCATATGAGGGTGCTTTTGCCTTGCACCATTTTTTGTGGACACCCTGTATATACACACACACACTCACACACAGAGAAAGAATACACCATCAAAAAATATCAAAATCTTATTTTCTTTGCTAAAGTCATAGTGCCTTCAAGACTCCTCCAGCCTCCGACACACATTAGAGGTCAATCTGCATACACCACATAAAAATCTTGGGCCAATGGCTATGCTGACATGCATACAAGAGGATGAGTCTGTTCAGGATTGGTATTTTTCCACACACACTTACAACCAAAGCAATCCCTATATGCCAATCTTCAAGCAGACGGCATTAAAGTAGTTGCCGGATGAGCATACAAATTCACAGGGCAAAACTCAGTGTTTTTCCACACTCTTTATTCAACATAAAATGCATAAAAAAGTACAAATTAGCTTCTATCAACTATTAAAAATGTTGTTTCAAGTATTTACATTTCCCTCAAAAGTGGCCTTTGCACAGAACATTGACAAAACATTCTTGAGCATGTACCTAGTAGTGACCGGATTCAAACCAGCCGCCTCCTGATTACTGCACAGGTCCTTTACCATGGGGTCAATCCTGGGGTCAAGGGAGACATGCTCCCACGTTTTGTGGGGTGGAGGACACAATCAAATATACCTTGTGACCTGTAACAAGGTCTGGCCTGCTTACCACATACATAATTTCTACTGAAAAGGTAAACATGTGAAAATCACAAATATGGGCGTTCCAAGACCATTTCAATGAGGGGTGTTGCAGTGAAAACTGTCCATTTTACAACATGATTTTTAAAATTTTTTGGTACACAAATTGTTTTGCTGTTTGAAAATCCAAAAGGCAGAGCAAGAGAGAGTTTCATTAGCACAAATTTCGGTCATCATATTTAGTAATTCAGTGGCTCTTGAAATCTTGGAGAACCATTTCAAAAGCCACTGACCAAAGTCTTGGCATAATACTATGTTTTATTGAAATTTCTGACAAATGGCAGCTATTGCACTTACGACCTTCTTGCATTCACACAACGGTCTGTCTAGTAAGCAAAAAGTCACAGGTTCGAATCCGAGAGACAGGACTTACATGGAGTTACGTGCACCAGCCCCTTTAAGGAAAAAGACAATTCATCCTTGTTCACCTAGAGAACTGTGTAGTTTCTTCTCAAACTGGTATAAAATATATTTGATTAAAATACCTGTTCAGCACTTTTCTCAGTATTTACACATGTCACTGTATGCCTTATAAATGGTGTATTTGTGAAGACCTTTCCTGCAGTTACTGCATCACAAATGGATTGGAGCAGTAGCATAACAGCAGGGGGGCAGGGATGCATGTTGTGATCCCAGAGAGCTTTGACTGGGAAGAAAAAGCTTGAAAATCAAGCTAAATCAATGGTAAGAATATTTTCATGAGTTTAAAGAAAAACTGTGGAACATTGAGCATGAGACGTGCAATAGAACAAAACACAAGCAACAAAAATGCATGCCAAATGGAACAAAATGCACAGTAATAATAATACATTGGCTTTTATAAAGCGCCATTTCATCAAGATCACAGCGCTGTTGCCTATTATTATTACGCTGCCATCAGGAAATCGTCACAATCATTTCGCTTCATCTAGGTCGGCAGCCGGCCAAGCGCACAATCCTATCTGCACTTAGATTGTAATATTCCCCCTAACAGCTACCCGAATATCGCTTGGGTCGACGAAGCAAGTGAGGTAAAGTGCCTTTCCTAAGTGCTCAACACATTAGCTGCAGCGGGGCTCGAACCCGTAACCTTCAGATCATGAGTCGGCCGTCATATCCACTGGACCACATGTGCCCTCATGTGAAAATGATGAAATGAAGAATCAGTAAATGATGTAAGCTTGCACTTTATCATTTAAAGGGATTAGCAGCGATTTGCTAATCCGAAACATCGAAAAATCATCAAAATTCATGTTTCTGTATTTTTGTTACTGGCATGGATATGCAAACATAACCTGCAAGTGGTTGGCTTGAAATCCGTGTATTAAAGAAAAGGCAGTACTTTTTATCCGATTCTTTAATTTCTATACGTGCGTATCAAAATTCCGACTTGAAATCAAAAAGCCTTTCTCGGTGAATATCCCAGATTTTAAGCGTAATATTGTGCACCATGATCAATACAGTTTGACCTCAAACACAAACATGATTGATCTTTGTTTATTCTGTGCTACTGTAAACCACAATCAGCTGTTTATTGTAGATTTTGAGACGTCATCGCTATTATGTCTGTTTACAGGAGACGGTATGAAAAATTTCCTCAATACTTCAATTTTTTCACTATTTGGTGGTTTGTTTCTTAAATAAAGCAGTTATTTGGAATTGTTCACACTTATCCCTGATTTATAAGTTAAAACAAATGTATTTCCACATTTTCGATTCTCTCGCAATATCGCTGCTAATCCCTTTAATAACATGCAACTGATAATCCTCCATTCAAATAACAAAGATCTACACGGCCAATTTCTTCATGGTAGTTACCACACAGCTACCACCGAGTAGAACATGGATTACCTACCCACTAGACGTACACTTCCCGGCCAGGATTCCGTGTATTTTTGCCGCATAGACGGATAGTGTACACACAGCGACTGTCTCCCCGTCGTGGAGTAGCTACATGGTTACACCGCACGCTCAGCGTGCGCGGTATTTCTCATGGCCAATTTTGTTTTTAGATATTTTTGGCATATATTTGCATTTTTTTATTACATGTGCGGATATATGGGGGTTTTTGATGATGCCCGATTTGAATTTCGTAATGATTTTCCTAAAAAACGTTCAAAAAATGCTAAACAGAGAACAAGTGTATAGCGCCATCATTTCATGAAATTTTCATCCACTCTAAAAATGGCATCGTGGTAACCGCGGAGTAGCTACGTGGTAGCTGTGTGTCTACTCCGGTACTGTCTACACAACATCCACTCCTATCCACCTAGTGGGCAACTACAGGGTAGCCATTGGGGTAGGTACAGCAGAGTAGCCACATCACTGTATACCTAAGCCCTATCTTGCAGCTACTGCCTCACAATTAGCCCAGTGTGTACTGTGCAGTAGCTGCCGCAGTAGACATGGTGTAGCTGCCGTATAGGCTACCATGTGAGTAAGAAAATGGCCGTGTACTTAGGTATTACTTAAAGAGTTACATGATGCATTTAACCAACAACAAAGCTTGAAGGTGCAACGACAGATTTTAGTTAACCCAAATATGGGTGTCATCATGAGTAATTTCATATAGATTAGGTCACTCATAGATTTCTTATCCTTGTATTTGGCTACGAAATTCTTAAATAAAAATTCCTTTAAAAAGGATTGCCCGGTCAATCGTTAATGAATCATGTTTTGGCATTTATACCGCATGGCAATGAACTGTCAGATTAAAAACCTTTACACATCTAGATTTAAAGAAAATCAAAAATCTGTTTGCATTAAAAGGCACAAAATGCTACCAAACACCAAATTGTTGCAAAGAATTTTTGCACCATTGGAGAGCGACAAATTCACAATGGTGAGAAAAATTACTCATTTCTCACGATCCAAATCACAAATTCACTTTTAAAACACTATTAGCATAAAAACCAACTCTATCACTGCTGAATAGGATGTTTTAATTAATTTTTAAATACACTGGTATAAATTTTCTTTTTAAAATGTTGAAATATTCCTCACCATATCATAGGCTAAACTTATGTCAAAATGAGGATGAAATATTATGATTGGCAAGTCGGTGGGTGCTGTTGCGGATCACAAAGTGCTCCCTCTAAATTTGGTCTCCATTTCGCATATTGCTATAATTTACCTGTTACACAGGTGCACAAACCACCATTTTCGATCGTCTCCAAGTTTACACGTTGCCCCGTGAAATTTGGGTGACTGCCGAATTACAATCACTAAGCGGCGTTTGCCCGCGCTTTGCGCGGGCAACCCTACTGATTTGAATGGAGCGGTCACTAAACGGGATGATCACTCTTCCATTAACGCCAATATTCAGATATTACAATCTTTTTCTCCAACCTTCCCTTACGAAAATGCAAGCATATATGCAGCATGCAGCCAGCTTGCCGCATGCTTGCACAACAAGCTTGCAGCATGCTTGCCGCATGCTTGCTTGCATGCTTGCACACGCAAATTTAAAAAAATCTTGCGTCAAGCTAGTATTTTGGAACCTGACGCGCATGCGTAAGCTTGCAAGATTGCGCGCAGGGTGCTTGCAGGTTTGCGCGCAGGGTGCTTGGAGGATTGCGCGCAGGGGTGCTTGGGCTTGCGCGCAAGGGGGCTTGCGGGTATCAGGCTTGCGCACGCTAGCGCAGGCTAGTATTTGGAACATTCGCGCATGCGGCACGCTTGCAAATAGTGCAAGCCTGCGCACGCTTGCAAATGGTGCAAGCATGAATTCTTCATTATTTGTCTTTATCTGCCTCACCTGTGTTTACTCAGAGCTTTCAAGATTTAGGCCCCCTTCTCAACATGAGCTATGAATCCAGTGACTTACTTGCAAAATGAACCGCTAGCTGATTGAGTGGGAGCGTCAATAAACAGGTTGGTCACTATTTCCATCATGCAAAACGTCATTCAGCGACATTACAATAATTTCTCCAAGCCATCTCCTTTGGGCCTATTTGATTTTTCGCTGTCACAAATTCACCCTTCACACTTCAATATCTCAATCTGCCGTAAAACCGTGTTAAGGTCAGGAGCTATCAAGACAAGATTTTCCCCCAACATGAGCTATAATGAGCCAAGAAAAATTTACTGCCAACATGGCCAGCCAAAGAACTCCCACTCTCAAGACCCAATCAGTTGCTTAGCTGGGGTCGAAGAAAGTGGCCACTAAGTGGACTCTAGTCAATCATGCGGGAAATGCGGGTGGTGCCGAGTACCCCCTTGGAAGACATTGCCGCAAATGGACCTGTTGAGGCAAAGCAGCCGTTTTGGACGCTACCTACCTCTTCCAATCTGATCGGGCTATTTTTTCATTGGTCGTCCTGACTTTTCCCTGACTGCTTTTTTGCCCCATCCGTAACCACAATGCCTGCCTACAGATGTACTGCTACGTGCCCTGGGGCTGCATGATTCAACAATAAATGTAATGAGATAATAATTAATAGGTCAATTAAATATAGGCCTACTCTTTGCTCGGGGCAGGGCCCTACGCAGGAATTACTTTACTTTTTTTGGGGGGGGACCTCGAAGTGGACCTTTGGTATAGTGAATCAACCCCCCGTCCTGTTTTGAACCCTCATCACCCTAAATGGGCTTTCTTGTCAAAATTCTCTCAATTTTGGACCTCGTCATCATCCACAAATTCAGCAATAGTGGACCTTTTGTGGAATTTCCCCCGCGTTACTCTCTTAAAACCCAAAGATTTGAAAAATCAATCTAAAAGATTTGATGTTTAGGAAGTCTAAATTCGATTGAAAAATTTCCAATGAATTTGTTGGAATTTTTCCCGATCTTTAAGAGCTTTTAAAACTGATTTCTCAATCTTAATTTGGGACTTTTTCCTCACCTCAATCTTTCTTGTAAGAGAGTAGGGTCCTGGATTCGCAGTCCGTTCAAAAATCAAGAACATGGCATAATGCCTAAAATTTACAAACGTTGAGGTTATTTTACTTTTTACCCTGCTGTTGTTTGTATCTATTGTATTTTATTCTATGAATTTTTTAGTAAATTATTGCCAATGAACCCCTTTTACACAATACTAGCTGATATCCGGGGCGATTTGGCAAGCGGCGGTAACCGATACTCTGTTTAGAGTGTCCCGCCCCATCCGATTTTCGAGCGCCGATGGGAAATAAATACGATCCGGTAATTTTATTTATCATTTTTACAGTATTTGCTGTAAAATTGCACTTTGATATTTACAGTGTGTGTGGATAGTAACTACATTATTACTAATTGCACAATTTTACACCCAAACAATTTCACGTTGCATGTCCACCCTTAAGGGTAAAACAAATCGTAAAAATTTTGCAAGAACCTGAAATTAAATGCTTAAAGATACAACAAGTATGATTTCTTATTTCTGCTACTGTTTTTCCGTTGGTGTCTTTATTTTTTTTTAAATATTTTGAGTAAAAATGACCAAATGAATCTCGGCCTCAGTACACGATACATGATCCGCTAATGACAGGTAAGATTAAGTACACTCTCTCATGTTTAAACATCTTTATGTCATTAATGGCAGGACTTGGTCCATCACGACATTTATCACAGACTCCAGGGCCGTACCGCAGGATTTTTTTACGGGGGTGCGGGTTTTTCGAAAAGTGGACCTTTTTCGGAAAATATGACCTACCCCCCTAAAATGGTCCTTTTTTTGGCCGTTTTGAAACATCTCTCACCAAAATGTGACTTTTTCGTCATATTTCTCTATATTTTGGAACCTTTTTATTCAAAACATCGGCAAAAAGTGGACACTTTTCCCCCCCATTTGTGGAATTGGGGGGGTTCGACCGCACTCCCCCCCCCCCTGCGTACGGGCCTGCATAGCTCCTATTACTTTGTTTGTGGCATCACTTGACTTCAATGGGGTTTGTATTTTATCAAGGACTTTTTATGTCCCTATTGACACAAAAGAATTGAATTGGCGTAACACAGTTAATCGTGAAGTGTTTGGCCTATTTTTGCTGTAGTAATTATGTATAACCCCAGTACCACAATGTTCGGACTTAGCCTGGTACGCTGCCGATCATAGCGCTTTGCAGATATTAGAACTCTTGGTTTATCGTCAAAAGAGTTAGAGGGCACCAGCGCTATCGCCGAGGGTCAAACTACACCAGAGCAACGAATAAAATGTCTACAACGAAAGGTCACTGATTAATGTAGGCCATAGCCCTAAGTTGTTATCACGCCACGCCCTCTATAACTAGTCAAGTGGCTTAATACGCCGTACGGCGAAGGTGAAAAGAAACCTATCCGGATTTTGTAACAGTGTTTTCGCATGCAAAAACTAATGTAAATTTCATGATTTAAACACCAAATGTAAACGTCTTTAACTTCTCTTTGGAAATCTGGGGAGACAATAACTACAATGCACTCTCGCGACTTATCGTTACCTATACGATCTATAATACAATCTTTGTGCGTCCTAAAACTAATCCCACAGTTCCTAAATCTAATTCTAGAAAGGCACCCATGTATTTCGTTTGTCCATCAATCCTAGGAAAATCATGACGATATCCTTGCCGGGTAAAACCCCATGCAAAGCACTGTCCCGACCGTGCGAAAAGAGAAAAAAATGTGATTTTGATTTGCTTATATTTCAAGTAACACATAGGCTGAATTTCGTATTTGCTCAGATACGAAATGAGAAATTTCACAATTTTTGTACCAAAGAAAACCTTTCTCAGCTTAATCCTTCATATGGGATATTTTTTGATGGAAAGCTTACATCATGACAAAAATCAGTACTTTTCAAAGTTTAAAGGGACCCTTATATGTGAAATCTCTCGTTGCACCCTTTCAAGAAAAAGTTTGTACAAGTATGTAATTGTCCTTGATTGGTTCTTTGAAGTTATCTCCTGTAAGTAGATCCTTGTCATTTTTTGGAGGATTATATGTCACACATTTGCTATCAATAAATGATACATTGCATGCTATGTCATATTCTGTGCATTTTGTTCCATTTGGCAAATGCACTTGGTTTCCATGCTTTTCATATCTTTTGCATGCCTCTTCACAGAACATGGGCCCCCTAATGCACACACTTATATGGGACGTTGCCATGGCTATGATGCAATATGAAATGCACAAGCCAGGGGGGAGGCAAGGGATTGCACGTAACTGAGGGGGTCCTACAAAGAGAAATGAGAGTGGCAAATCGAAAATAAGGTGAAAAAAAAATGCATATTTTTCAGGGTTTTGCCCCCTGGGCCCCCACTGGGGCTTTTCCCTGAACCCTGACGGGGCCTACACCTTTTTGCCAAGTGGCACTCTGACCCCAGAGTGAAAAGTATATTTCTGATATCTCCCTTTTTTTGGGCTTTTGGGATCTAGGCTACCTGGCAGATAATACCAGATCATCCAAGTCCCTTGAAAAGCCACTGCAATAAAATGATTTATAGACCCCCCCCCAAGCACGCTTACTGACAATCACCTCGAACTAAACGACCGGAAACAGAAAGGAAAGGAAGAACGGGGAAATAGAAAGGACAGAGAAGAAAAGGGGAAGGAGTGAGGAAAGAGAAAGGTAAAAGTAAGGCTGACTCCGAGATTTTTGAAATTTGTTTGTGTAGTAATAAAAATCTTATCTAGTACTAAAATCTCTTTTCCAAAGTTTTAGAATGAATCTGTTTTTTTCACCTTTCATGCCGAACATTTGGTTGCACAGTAGTATAACAGTGCCATAGGATAACCGTTGCTTAACAAAAATTCTGAAATCCGGATTTTAATAACAAAGCTTTGATTTTCTACATGAAGGACTTCGATGTGAGCTTAGTTATTGCACACAGTGGATTAGTATATGTACAAGCATATGTACATCAAAAAACACGATTTGTTTAAAAATAGTGCGCCCTTATCACAGGAAATCATCTGAGTCAGCCTTTAAGGAGAAGGAAAATAATAACACGGTGAACTTGGATTTACGCGATCGTAAATATGTCCCCTGCGACGGTCCGCGATCATTAAATGTTATAATGCAACTACCATGTAATAAATCTACAATATGAACCTACCCCAACCGCCCCCGCACACCCCACCCCGACACCCCACCCCACCCCCCACCCCTTCTTTGAGACACCACCCACCCCTCCCTTCCTCAGGGCACCCCTCCCTCCTCGCGACATCCACCCCACCCACCCGACCCCACCCCACCCCCTCTTTGAGCGCCCCACCCCTCCCCTCGATACAAACCACCCCACCCCTCCCCCTCTATACAAACCCCCTCCCCTCCTCGAGACACCCCTCCCCGCCCTCGCGACCCCCCCCCCCCTCCTCGATGCACCCCACCCCTCCTCCCCCAAGACAGACCCCACCCCACCCCGACCCCCCACTCTCCCCTTGCCTATCCAATGTATCGTTTCAGCGATCCGCAATTATGCCTATTTAATTAGACCAATTCCATCAAAAATTGCCCCTTTCAATCGGCCCACAAGCCCGTTGACCCATTAACGACCTTCACACAAGATTAGGGCAGAGTGGTTTTTGACATAGCGACGGAATTTTGTATATCCGATGTCCCGTTTTAGCGATACACGCACTTATGCATTTTAATTAGCGCATTTGCAACCCAAGCCCTATTCCACATACTTTCAATGTGTCAAAGAAGAATGCGCCACCATGATAAGCTTTTCCATGCATTGAAGGAATTTTGCATATTCCGATGTGACCGTTTCAAAAATACAGTGATTACGCAGATTTTTGCATATTAATTAGCTCATTTTGCATTTTAGTTTTTTGCCCAAATGTTCCCACACTAATCAGTTCGAGAACTCCTTCATCTGCTTCCTTCCACCAAGTTAACATCATTATACGCCTTCCAGAACTCCAGATAACTTATACAAGCCTTCGGAAATTTTCATAAATTATGCAATTGATGCTTAGTAGCATATTTGCCGCCCAAATCTACTCAGGTCGAGAACTCTCAACCTCTCTCTTTCCAACCAAGTTTACATCATTATAAGCTTTACGGAACTCCAGAATATATCCATATACAAATGGGTTAAACATTTTATCACAGACGGACGCACGGACGGACGCTGACGAAAGACGCGCTTTTGCATTTTAATAGTCCCCGTTCCGAACATCGTTCGGCGGGACACCGCCACCGGCATTATTTAGGCACCCTTCCCGTGGATCAAGTGCCGTCAAACAAATGGATTAAAATTTAGTAATACAATATACTAAAATATTAAATTATGGCCAGCTACAACATAATATAAAACAACGATACAATAATGTTGAGTCAGTCAGCTTTCCTATAAGGGCCGCTACTGGTATCCTTTAACTCATACTACCTGTCCCTGCAGGGCCGAGTCAGCGGCTACACGACACCCCCATCAGGGTTGCTAAAGAAAATCTGATGAGGAGATTAGCTGGTTACCACCCTGGTAGAATGAAAAAGAAGATCTAACCTACAAGGGTTCAGCTCTGGAGAGCTATGGTGGCCATCTAGCCATGCGCCATTGCATGATGGGCTGTGTTTGCCCAAAGGCTAGGCCCAACGCCGAAAACTGTGGATTGGCGTCAGGAAGGGCGTCCGGTCAATTATCTTTTGCTCCAATAATCCTCACACAGAAGTATTGCTGAGGGTGAGGTGTATCCGGCCATCCCTCGTTTCGGGGACAAACCGATTTAAAACTTGGATTAACTAACTACAATCTCATATCAATTTACACAGTAATGGCAAGATACAATATAAAAGCTATATACACCATAAATTTCAAAATATTATACACTGAGTGGAATTACATTATCAGGCAAGAAGAGATTAAAGAAGTACATGTAAAAGAAAACACATTAAAATACAAATTAAATAACACAAAGTAATCAAAAAAGATCAAACCTTAGGAACAAATGTGTTTTCCAAAATCTTTTTAAAACAACCAAAGTCTCGGTTTCAATAGATTTGACTGGCAGCTATTCCGAGCCGAGGCCCAAGATAGCAAATGCGTTATCAACCAGATTAGACGTCTCGTAAGATTCAGGCGGTGGCCAAGCGAGTCACATCCATGGAAGATCTGAGTCCGGATAAGAATGAATAAGAAGTTTTTCTGTGCGCACCCAGGGGGTGCGGGATCCTGCGAGCTGCATGCTGTATGACCAGTATTGCGGAAGTGCTGCAGTGGTGCTGCAGCGAGTCTTAGAACTTGCATAATCCTAGACGGATTTTTGCATGAGCGAACAAAGGGGTATATACAAGCTTGTTTCAGTTTATGCTGACAAAAATATATTTTGAAGAACGTTGTATATATTGAATTCAGGACCATGGAGGTTTGGACGAGTTTAATGCAGTGGCTATATAGCAATTGATAGAGAAAGAGAAGGCAAATATATGTCAACATTTAGACCTAGCCTGGGTTATGCCTAGACCTCAGCGAGCCTTAGCCCTGTCAATTTCAAGGTTTAATTATGAGCTAAATCCACTTCAATTTTTCATTGTGTAATTGAAAGAACAATGGAAACAAAGATGAAATTTGCAGTGGCGGCGCCAGGGGGGGGGGCATTTGCCCCCCCCCCCCAAATTTTTTTTATTTCCCCCAGTTTGCCCCCCCTGGTCGAAGAAAAACATGACGGATTTGGGGCAAAATTCAGTGATTTGGGGCCCAAAATCACGGATTTGGTCCAAAATGTGAAAAATTCCAAATTTTCCATATTTTTGCCCCCACCAGAATTTCACTTTTGCCCCCCAAGATTTTCACTTTCCCCCCCCCCCCGTTTAGCCCCCCCAGAAAAGAGGTCTGGCGCCGCCACTGGAAATTTGTTGGTTCTATTCAATGAGGTTTAAATTATAAGCCTTCACCGATGGAACTTTTCACATTTAACTCATGTAATTATTCCTTGATCATAAATATGTTCATATTTCTTCGCCCACATCACATTCTGTCTTATCTACATTTTTTGACTTTTTTGAGATCTTGTTGCGTATGTACTTATAAGGTATGGTCTATACATGCCAAAGTTACATCTTGCAAGTGACCTAATTATGAGAGATATTAATTAAGAATTTTGATCAATAAGCCCAAACGGCATATCGCGATTTCACATACTGTCTATGTTTCATTTACACTAATTCAATAGGAGTATAATTAGTGCTGTTCGTAAAACAATCTGTTTTTACCGCTTTTACATACCGATCTATGTGCGTCCTTATCTGCCTCGTGGCGGGAACAGACGTGTTTCACAGCAGATCTGAACGCCTGTGAAATATAATGGTGAAATTAAGCGTTGTATGTGAAAATACAACTTTCTTGCATTCAATATCAGAGTTTACTGACTTTGGAGCTTTTATTCAGGAATAACAATTGGCCTTTCAAAACTCCCGCATGGTTAAAACTTAACTTCAGAATGTGTTCTTTCTTTTCTTCATAATGCAAAAGTACTAGAATTTCGGGGCTCTCGGCTTTCGCAATGCTATATTCAAAGAATATAAAAAGCTGTGGTCCGCTCCATGACCTTTGAATTTGGCACGTGACCTTGCTCATCACATATGAGGATCCCATGGTAACACCTATGACACCAGTTTGGGTTCTAATTGAACTTCAACTTCAATTGAGTCCAATTTTAAACATTTTTTCGCCTATTTTAGAACTTTACCCTCACATGACCTTGACCTCGTACGACCTTTGACCTCATCAAACAGATGAGGGATCCCATGGTTGCACCTATGACGAAGTTTGGTTCCAATTGAGAACTTCAACTTTTCAATTGAGGTGAATTTTTAAAAAAACCTAACATTTTATGACACCACATCCACACATACATTCCCACACATCCACACATACATCCCACCCACATACACACGCACAACTGATTGCTAAGTGGTCCTCAGCTAAAGCTGGCGGCCCACAAAACAGTTAAATTGTAATTTTTAATTTCATAGTAAAAAAATGAAATCCTCCCGTTAAGAATTTCATGGTCGATTTCTCGAAACGGCATTTCGTCAGATAAGACAGTATGTATGTGGGCGCGATTTGTTATACTATGTAATGAGTCAAATCTGAACTATTTTTTTGGGACCGATTTTGTGTATTCCACCATGTTGAAATTCCCAC